>ML664170.1:8463370-8499090 GCA_007570785.1 Antilocapra americana | reverse complement strand
GTGTGTGTGTGTGTGTGTGTGTGTGTGTGTGTGTGTGTGTGTGTGTGCATGCTCAGTCATGTCTGATTCTTGGTGACCCCAAGGACTGTAGCACACCAGGCTCCTCTGTCCATAGGATTTCCCACACAGAAATACTGGAGTGGGTTGCCATTTCCTTCTCCAGGGGATCTTCCTGACCCAGAGATTAAACCCACATGTCCTGCATTGGCAGACTAATTCTTTACTGCTGAGCTACTTGGGAAGCCCACCATCTAATGTACTGTAGGTTTAATTGTGACTCCCACTCCCATTACAATGAAAACACTATGAGAGAAGAAATTTTTGGTTTTGTTTCATTCTTTGGTTTTTCTTAAGGTTTTCATTATTATTTTCAACTTCAGTATAATTGACAAATTGTAGATATTTAAAATGTACACATGATGATTATATGTATGAATATATTTTGAAAGGATTCCCTCCATCAAGCTAATTAACACATCCTTTACCTCACTATTTAGCTTTTTTGTTGTTGTTGTTGATGATAACATTTAATCTCTGTCTCTTAGCAAGGTTCAGTTATACAATACTATGTTACCAACCTGCCAACCACAAACTGGCACTTGCCATCTAGGTCTATAAGGACTAAACCACACACTGCTCAGCTGCTGACCTTCAATGCCCCTTGGAGGGAGTTCAGGGCAGAAAGCAGAAATGAGGCACTCTGTTCCCTGAGAAAAACTGGCAAGACATGTCTTCAGAGAGTTAGATATTTTCAGGGGAAGATTTCATGAGCCCCATTCTTCCATCTCATCTAAAAAAGCACTAAAATCCTACATGGTGAAGTCCACTCCTTGTGACTAGTGGAAAACTTCTGCAAAAAAAAAAAAAATGTGCTTGATTGCATACATTTCCCCTTCATCAAAATCACTTACATACTGAACTTCCTCCTGTCACTTTGGAGCAGTTTCTCAAAGCTGACAGGTTGCCTCCTGGTCTATGCTGCTCATTTTGCCTCCAAATAAAACTTAACTTGCAACTCAAGCTGTGCATTTTCCTTTAGTCGACAAACTATAGTCACGACGTTTTACATTAGAACTTGAGAACTTATTCATCTCATAACTGAAAGTTTGTTCCCTTTACCCACTTTATCCTGTTTCTCTCACCTGCAGCCCCTGGCAACCACCTTTCTACTCTTTGTCTATGAGTTTAACTTTTTTTTAAGACTCCACGTATAAGATTTGTCTGTCTTTTCAAAAATCCATCTCATAGTTCCATTGATCTTTATATTATCATCTTCATCTCTATTATTTCCACTTTGATTTTTGTATTGCCTTCTATCTACTAAGTTTAGTTTTTTTCTAGTTCCTTGAAGTGTAAAGTCATGCTGTTTATTTAAGACCTTTCTTTTTCCTTTATGAAAGCATTTATCATTATAAATTACCCTCTTAAAACTGCTTTTGCTGCATCCCATAAGTTTTGGTTGTTCGGTGTTTCCATTTTCATTTGTCTTAAAACATGTTTTGACTTCTCTTTTGAGTTTTTCAGGAGTATGTTGTTTAGCCTCCATATATTTGTGAATTTTCCAGTTTTCTTCCTGTATTGACTTATAGTTTCATACCATTGTGATCAAAAAAGATACTTGCTGTGATTTCAACCTTTATAAATGTATTTAGACGTATTTTGTGCCTAACAATCTGGTCTTTCTGGAAGGATACTCCATGTGCTTTTGAGAAGAATGTGTATTTGGCTGCTATTGGACCGAATGTTCTATAAATGTCTGTTAAGTCTATGTGGTCTAACACGTAGTTTAAGTCTAATGTTTCTTTATTGATTTTCTGTCTGGATGATCTATCCATTGTTAAAAGTGAGATTTTTGAAATCCCCTATTGTTGTACTGCTGTCTATTTCTCCCTTCCAGTCTGTTAATATTTGCTTTATATATTCAGGTGCTCCTTGGTTGGTTACGTAAATATTTACTGTTATATCCTCTTATGAATTGACCACTTTATTACTATACAATAACCTTTGTCTCTTGTTATAGCCTTTGTCTTAAAGCCTGTTTTGTCTGACACAATTATAGCTACCCCTGCTTTCTTTTGGTTACTATTTTCATGGAATATCTTTTTTCAAATCTTCACTTTCAGTTTGTTTGTTCTTAAAGATGAAGCGAGTCTCTCATGGGCACCTTCTAGGGGCAAGTTTATGGAGAAAGTGTGTCTTGGCCTCTCCTACTCATTTTGATACAGGCATATATATCATTTACTTGATATGTAGAAATCACTTAGCTATTTCTGGATGTCTCTCACAGTTGGTGAGTCCCTGAGAGAGGGGATATTCAGGAGCCTCTACATCACCTCCTTAGTTGAATCAGTTTGCTTTTGTTTTCTTGACAATGTCAATCCCATTGACTAGAATTATACTAGGCATATAATTGATATTCACTATTTATTTATTGAATAAGTAAATAACAAGTTTCAACTTTGTCCTGGATACTTTAAAATTTATCCTAATCTAGATCATGTGCATGCTAAATCAGTTGTGTCCTGCTCTTTGCAACTCTATGGACTGTAGCACAGCCAAGCTCCTCTGTCCATGGGATTCTCCAGGGAAAATTACTGGAGTGAGTTGCCAGTGAGTTCTCCAGGGGATCTTCGCAACCCACAGATCAAACCTGCATCTCTTATGTCACCTGCATTGACAGATGGGCTCTTCATCACTAGTGCCACCTGGGAAGCAGTAATCTAGATTAGGTAATCTCTAAATTACCTTCCAATTCTACAGTTCTGTGATTCTAACACAAACCTGATCTTAGTTTGTTTGATGTCTCCTTTCCTAATTCACTCAAACCAAATTAGTTTATTGCCCCCCTTGCCTTTATAGTACTCTATAATTGCTATATAATGTCAGCATTTATCATATTTTCCCCAAAATTTATCCCAGAGTTAATTAAGGGCAAGGTATGTTTTTATCTGTTTCTTCATATCCTTGTTATAACATACCATGCAATCGAACACTCATAGTGTTAGGCTTTCAATAAATATTTATTGATTTAATGAATGTGATGTGTAAAGTAATGCTTCAGGGGGTGAGGATCTGAGAATATTTAGGGGGGGGAATATTTTTCTTTTTAAACATTTAGCTGAAGAACAAACACTAGAGGAGAATCTCTCCAATGGATCACTGAGGAACTTTATAAGATTTTCTCTTTTTCCTAGTCTTGAAGCCCAAGCACTCAAGCAGCAGGTTTTTTGTTTTTGTTTTTCTTTGGGGGGAATTCAAAGATGGTATTCACATCTCTTTCAGAATTTTCTTTGGGGGGAATTCAAAAGTTATCATTAGTATCCTGGAAAGTAAGTCTCATTTAAAAGGACAGAAGCGTATCCTAATCTGCCAAGGTAAGTGAGAATCAATCTTGAAGTTTTCAGAAATAGATATTACCTGATATCACCATTTCTATATTTCATCACAATTTTTAAAAAGTGAGGAATTACCTATCATTGAACATCATTTTAACTGCATCCTCTAAATCACAATATTTAAATAAAATAAAGAGAAAGAAATAACATTGTAAAATAAGAAATTAATCACATGTTTAAAGGAAAAGTCAAAGAATTGTATGTATTTTAATTATACATCTACAATATGAATTTATATTTACTCATTATTGTAATAAAAAAGGTCATCATTCTGTTATGTTACAATATAATTCATTTATTTTATTTGACTCTATCATCACGTCTTTCCTATAACTTATTTGCTACACAAACAGAATAAAATAAATTTATTTGTAGTATGAATTTTCTGCTCTTTGAAAATGAAAGTGGATCTCAACTTTACTGAAGTAAAACTCAGAGTTCCCTTTGGTTTGTATTTTGTTTTTAACTTTCCATAACCAAAGCACTGCCTCTAAGTGTATGCTCCAGATACATTCAAAAGTTAAAAAAACAACAACAAAAATTATAGCACTGTTACCAGCAAAGTGCTACAATCCACGGGGGTCGCAAAGAGTCCGACTTAGTGACTGACCAACACCAGCAAAGCCCATTAACAATGCCTGGGGATAAAAATAGAATTTGAGTATCTGACCTGTTTTATTCCTCCGTGTTTAGTTTAAGGTCTCTTGCTCCTAGGGTGCCATGTCCTGAGGCCTCACCCCAGGCCCTTCAGATGAGAGCTCCTGGTGCCAAATGGCTGCTCTGAAACATCAGCTCAGCGACCAGGGGCAGAAGATGCACAACACGGCAGTTCAAGATGGCGGCAGTGGGTCTGTGCTGTGCCTGGCACTAGGAGCTGCAGCCTGGGCAGCGCAGCTGTACCCGCCTCATGAGAACTCCGCCCCCTCCCTTCACGGCTGACAAGGATCCCTATAAAGTAAGCCCCACCCACTGTCTGTAAGGAGCCTGTGTGCCCTAGAGCAAGATCCCACGTCACCAACCTCTGCCATTCTTGCCTTTGCCTTTCTTCGAAAATTGGTCTTCTATTGGCCTGACTGACTTCAGACAGGGCTTCCCTGGCGGCTCACTGGTAAAGGATTCACCTGTCAAGGCAGGAGTCGTAGGTTTAACCCCTGGTTTGGGAAGATAGGGCTTCCCTTGTGGCTCAGCTGGTAAAGAATCCACCCGCAATATGGGAGACCTGGGTTCAACCCCTGGGTTAGGAAGATACCCTGGAGAAGGAAATGGAAACCCACTCCATTATTCTTGCCTGGAGAATAATTTATATTTATTTATATTTAATATAAATACTGAAGTCAGTTTGATTATCTTCTTTGAGGCCAAAGATGGAGAAGCTCTATACAGTCAGCAAAAACAAGACCAGGAGTTGACTGTGGCTCAGATCATGAACTCCTAATTGCTAAATTCTAAACTTAAATTGAAGACAGTAGGAAAAACCACTAGACCATTCAGGTATGACCTAAATCAAATCCCTTACAATTATACAGTGGAAGTGACAAATAGATTCAAGGGTTAGATCTGAGAGACAGAGTGCCTGAAGAACTATAGAAGGAGGTTCATGACATTGTACAGGAGACAGGGATCAAGACCATACCCAAGAAAAAGAAAGGCAAATGGTTGTCTGACGAGGCCTTACAAATAGCTGTGAAAAGAAGAGAAGTGAAAGGCAAAGAAGAAAATGAAAGATATACCCATTTGAATGGAGAGTTCCAAAGAATAGCAAGGAGTGATAAGAAAGCCTTCCTCAGTGATCAATGCAAAGAAATAGAGGAAAACAATAGGATGAGAAAGACGAGATCTTTTCAAGAAAATTAGAGATACCAAGGGAACATTTCATGCAAAATGGGCACAATAAAGGACAGAAATGGTATGGACCTAACAGAAGCAGAAGATATTAAGAAGAGGTGGCAGGAATACATAGAAGAATTGTACAAAAAATATCTTCACGACCCAGATAATCACGATGGTGTGATCACTCACCTAGAGCCAAACATCCTGGAATGTGAAGTCAAATGGGCCTTAGGAAGCATCTCTACAAAGAAAGCTAGTGGAGGTGATGGGATTCCAACTGAGCTATTTCAAATCCTCAAAGATGATGCTGTAAAAGTGCTGCACTCAATATGCCAACAACTTTGGAAAACTCAGCAGTGGCCACAGGACTGGAAAAGGTAAGTTTTCATTCCAATCCCAAAGAAAGGCAATGCCACAGAATGTTCAGACTACCACACAATTGTGCTCATCTCACATGCTAGGAAAGAAATGCTCAAAATTCTCCGAGTTAGGCTTCAACAGTGCATGAATTGTGAACTTCCAGATGCTCAAGCAGAATTTAGACAAGGCTAAGGGACCAGATATCAAATTACTAACATCTGTTGAAACATCAAAACAGCAAGAGAGTTCCAGAAAAACATCTATTTCTACATTGACTACACCAAAGCCTTTGCCTCTATGGGTCACAGCAAACTGTAGAAAATTCTGAAAGAGATGTGAATACCAGAACACCTGACCTGCTTCCTGAGAAGTCTGTATGTAGGTCAGGAAGCAACAGTTAGAACTAGACATGGAACAACAGACAGTTTCCAAATAGGGAAAGGAATATGTCAAAGCTGTATATTGTCACCCTGCTTATTTAACTTATATGCAGAATACATCATGAGAAATGCTGGGCCAGATGAAGCACAAGCTGGGATCAAGATTGCCAGGAGAAATATCAAGAACCTCAGATATGCAGATGACACCACCCTTATGGCAGAAAGCAAAGAACTAAAGAGCCTCTTGATGAAAATGAAAGAGGAGAGTGAAAAAGCTAGGTTAAAATTCAACATTCAGAAAAGTAAGATCATGGCATCTGGTCCCATCACTTCATGGCAAGTAGATGGGGAAACAATGACAGACTTTATTTTCTTGGGCTCCAAAATCACTGCAGATGATGACTGCAGCCATGAAATTAAAAGTCACTTGCTCCTTGGAAGAAAAGCTATGACCAACCTAGATAGCATATTAAAAAGCAGAGACATTACCTTGCCAATAAAGGTCCATCTAGTCAAAGCTATGGTTTTTCTAGTAGTCATGTATGGATGTGAGAATTGGACTATAAAGAAAGCTGAGTGCTTAAAGATGGATGCTTTTGAACTGTGGTGTTGGAGAAGACTCTTGCGAGTATCTTGGACTGCAAGGAGATCAAAACAGTCCATCCTAAAGGAAATCAGTCCTGAATATTCTTTGGAAGGACTGATGCTGAAGGTGAAGCTCCAATACTTCACCATATGCAAAGAACTAACTCATTAGAAAAGACCCTGACGATGAGAAGGATTGAAGGTGTGAGGAGAAAGGGATGACAGAGGATGAGATGATTGGATGGCATCACAAACTCGATGGACATGAGTTTGAGTAAGCTCTAGGAGTTGGTGATGGACAGGGAAGCCTGGCATCCTGTAGTCCATGGGGTCGCAAAGAGTCAAACACAACTGAGTGACTGATTTGATTTTATTTATATTCATATTCATATTTATGTTTATATATTGCATGCCTGTTCAACCATGTCTTGTGACCCCATGGACTGTAGCCTACCAGGTTCCCCTGGGATTTTTCAGGCAATAATACTGGAAAGGGTTGCCATGCCCTCCTCCAGGGGACCTTCCTGCCACAAGAATCAAACTCATATTTCCTGTTTTGGCAGGCAGATTCTTTACCACTGAAACACCAAGACTCCCAACAATACTAATAATATCCACATCTAAACCTGTTCTTAAGTTAAAGAAATATTTTATTAGAGTTTATTTGTAATTTGGACTCAAAGTGAAAAGAAAGTTGAGATATTAGTCCTTTTGCAATAAATATTTCTCTTCACATTCAAAATAGTTATCCTTACTTATGAGATAGAATTTTATGTTTTTAAACACACTGGGGAAGGTGAAATCAAGTAACATTAAAAAGGTCTTCTCTAAGCTGAGCAAATTATGGTTTCATTATAGGGTTTGATTATCTGTATTACTTATATCAATGTTTTCTAATTTTTCCAAAATGATGAATTGCTATCATATAATTATTTTCATCTAAATATGTCAATCATTTTACCATAAAAGCAGAGGACCCTGATAACCACTTTGAGCTTCTAAACCAATCCTTGTCAGACACTCAAACATCCCATATTCCTTTAACAAGCAATTTCTACAGTTATATATCAGGTACATGCTAGCTGGGCTTCCCATGTGGTTCAGTGGTAAAGAATCTGCCTGCCAATGAAGGAGGCAGGCAGATTCTTTACCACTGGCATGGTAAAGAATGTTTGAGCCCTGGAGAAGGAAATGGTAACCAAATCCAGTATTTTTGCCTAGAAAATCCCAGCAGAGGAGTCTGATGGGCACAGTCTATGAGGCCTCAAAAGAGTTGGAAATGACTCAGCAACTCAACAATAACAGTTGTGCTAGGTATACGGGTTTTAAAGATAAAAGTCCCTGCTTCCTTCTGTAAAGAATTAACAAATAGAAAGCAAAATTAAGATAAGTGCTTACTAGTATATGAAATATTCTGTGCAGGATGATTCAAGTTTTATAGAGCTTGAAATTTGAAGGACCTTTTTTTGTTTTTTAATTTATTTTATGGAAGTATAAATGGCAACCCATTTCCAGTATTCTTGCCTGGGAAACCCCATGGACAGAGAAGCCTGTCAGGGATCACAAAAAGAGTAAGACATGACCAACCAACTAGACAACAAATAGTTGAGTTACAATGTTGTGTTGAATTTCTGCTGTGTAGCAAAGTAAGTCAGCTATACATATGTATATTCTTTCTCATATTCCTTTCCATTATGGTTAATTACAGGATATTAAATACAGTACCATATGCTATATAGTAGGATTGTGTTGTTTATCCATTCTGTATATCATAATTTCCATCTGCTAGTTCCAAGCTCCCAATTCATCCCTCCCCCTTGACAACCACAAGTGTGTTCTCTATGTCTGGGAGTCCATTTCTGTTTCATAGATAAGTTCATTTGTGTCATATTTCAGATCCACGTGTAAGTAGATAAATATCATATGGTATTTTGTCATTTTCTGACTTTCCTCACTTAGTATGATAATTTCTAAATCTATCTATGTTGCTGCAAATGGCATTTTCTGGATGAGTAGTATTCCATACAGGACTTCCCTTTTGGCTCAGATGGTAAAATAAAATCTGCCTTCAATGCAGGAGACCCAGGTTCAATCCCTGGGTTGGGAAGATTCCCAGGCAAAGGAAATGGCAACCCTTTCAAGTATTCTTGCCTGGAGAATTCCATGGACAGAGGAGCCTGGTGGGCTACATATAGTCCATGGGGTTGCAAAGAGTTAGATACAATTGAGTGATGATACACACACACACACAGTATTCCATACTACTCACATTATCTTTATCCATTCACCTGTCAATGGACATTTAGAATGTTTCCATGTCTTGGTTATTGTAAATAGTGCTGCTATGAACATAGAGGTACATGTATCTTTTCAAATTAAACTTTTATCTGAAAATATGCCCAGGAATGGGATTGCTGGATGACATGGCAATTCTAGTTTTTGAGGACCCTCCATAGTGGATGCATCAATTCACATTCTTGAGGGAATTTCTTTGTGAAAAAGAATATAAAATTACGAATGTAAAATTAGGCATGTATATGAATATTTAAAATGAGAAAATAAGTCACAAAAAATTACAAAATTTAAAAAGCTGAAAATACTACAATTTTCACAAATTTGATTGGCAAATTCTATCTTTTCTTTGATACAATTTAATACAATTATTTTAGTATTGATATTTTAGAAAACTTCTACCTTCACACCTTGCTATTGGTAAAGTTCTAAAAGTGTTTAGGATTGTTATCTAGTTTGAAAAAACTTTTATTAGGTTTATTTCATATTAATAAGATTATTGGCAGTTCAAATATTCCTGCACACTGACTATCTCACATACTGAGTTGACAACACTTATTAACCAGTTTATCACAGATATCTTAATTACTTTGATGTGATTAGGAGTTTCATGATATCTTTATCAAAGCCAATAATCTTGTCCAAACAACAAAAAATTTAAGTCATTTTCCACTGGGTTCATATGACTTACTTATTCACTAATTTGATTATCTAACAATTTATGACTGTCCAGTTCCTTGTCTCGGAAAAACATCTCTCTCTTTATTAACATGGAAATAGTTTAGGTATGACTTGAACATGTTTTGTTAATATTTGCTTCTCATTGTCAGACTAATTTTAATTAATTTTCTTTCTTTTGTTTGTATACTTTATTGATTTTAAGCAAATTTTCTCCCATTAAAAAGAAAAATATGTCCCAAAAAGGAGTCTATAATTTCTCATTTGCTGTATCAAAAACATTCCAAAAAGTATTTATTTCAGCTAACAAGTCTTCTCCTTAGTCTTACCCTAAAAATGCTCTGGTGACTGCAATGAGTGGAACAAGACTCAAATCATAAATACTTGCAGTTGAACTATGTTTAGCTTCACAGTATATATGCATTCGTGTTATGGAAATATGGAAAGGAAAACTAACTAGGTCTGTCTGGTAAGTTAAAGGAAGTCATCAGATGTATGTGAATATTAGAGCTGACTTTTGCAAAATAAGTCAGCTTTCACAAATAGGGAAGACTTTGGGGAGGAATTTGTGCAAAAGTTCAAAGCCCCGGAAACCCAAGATTCTGACCCTGAAATCACTATCCTTCTCTTCCAGTTAGCTATCCATCATTCTCACTGTCCAATTTTCACCTACTCATGTACAGTAGCAATTATGGATTTTGTAACTCAAGGGCAATTAAAATAAGCTATGTGGCATATAAATTTCCAGGTGAAAATAGAATAAAGACAGCTTGAGATTTTTGGTTTGGAAAGGTAAAGTAGGAGTGCCGTGCCCTCCTCCAGGGGATCTACCCAATCCAGGGATTGAACCCTTGTCTCCTGCATGACAGACACATTCTTTACTGCCTAACCACTGGGAAAGCTCAAAGACCAGGGGAAGGATGTGTTTGAAACATATTAAATCATAAAGGAAATGCTTGTCTTCAAGTTGAGGATGTACCAAATAATGGAACACATTCTTGAAATTTGGAGGCATTTTTGGAAAGTGAATGTATACTTTCACTCAGTGGGTTTCGCCAACCTGAAAGATGGAAAAGATTACAATCAGGAGTTTCAAGGAAGCTTAAATGACATCAGATGAAAGATCTTTATCAAAAGGAAATTATACTACAGAGCCTCCAGTCTCTACTCTTTGTGATAAAGATCAAGAAAAGGAGCTGTCATCCTCTCTACATAAGGGGCCTTATTAAAGTCAAATACTCTGGAGTCAGGTGAGCATTTAGGGTGACCTGACCTGATGTTCTAAGTTTCTCAAACATCTTTAAAGCCTTTAAGAAAAATAAATATCAAATAGATAATCCCAAAGATTAAAGACAAATGCATATCACATATATGGTTTCCTTTTTCACTAATGTCACGGTTAATTTTATGTGTCAACTTGACTAGGCCACAAGATGTTCAGATATTTAGTCAAACATTATTAGATGTGTCTGTGAGGGTGGTTTGGATGATATTAACATTTGAATCAGTAGACTGAGTAAAGATTACTTTCCCACTGTGACTGGGCCTCATCCAACGGATTGAAGAATCCTGGATAGAACGAAAAGGCTGACTCTCCTATGAGTAATTGAAAACTCCTCCCGCTTGATAGCTTGAGTTGGAATATTGGTCTTTTTCTGCCTTCATATTCAGACTGAAACATTGTCTCTTCTTGGTCTTGAGCCTATCTATCAGTTCTCCTAGTTCTCAGACCTTCAGATTTGGACTTCTACTACACCAAAGGCTCTCCTGGGTCTCCAGCCTTCAGACTGTGGATCTTGGAACTTCTCAGCCTCCATTATCACTCATGGACCACTTTCATATAATATATATCTTCATATATTTACATATGTGTGCTACGTGTGTGCTCAGTTGTGCCCAACTTATTGCAATCCTATGAATTATTGCCCACCAGCTTCATCTCTCCATGGAATTTCCCAAACAAGAATACTGCAGTGGGTTGCCATTTCTTCTTCCAGTGGATCTTCCTGACCCAGGGATCAAACTTGCAACTTCTGTGTCTCTAGCACTGCAGGCAGATTCTTTACCACTGGGCCATTAGGGAAGATATATGAAGATTTCAGATATGTATATATAATATATATATATATGAACCACTTTCATATAATATATATTTTCATACATACAAATATATGATATAGATATATACATATCCTATTGATTCTGTTTCCCTGGGAACCTAATACAACTGATAGAAATTAGATGAAGAATTCTGTATGGTAGCTAGCTTCCCTTGTGGCTCAGATAGTAAAGAATCTGCCTGCATTATAGGAGACCCAGGTTAGATCCCTGGGTGGGGAAGATACCCTAGAGGAGGAAATGGCAACCCACTCCAGTATTCTTGCCTAGAGAATCCCATGGACAGAGGAGCCTTGTGGGCTACAGTACATGGGCTAGCTAAGAGTTGGACATGACTGAGCAACTAACTTTCACTTTCACAAAGTAGCTAAGAGAATGTCTCAATTAATATTTATGGCTCAGACAGTTCAATCCCTGGGATGAGGAAATCCCCTGAAGAAGGAAATGGCAACCCACTCCAGTATTCTTGCTTAGTGAGCTAAGTCCATGGGGTTACAAAGAGTCAGACACAACTGAGCAAATTCCACTTTCAAATTAAATGAATAATTATATATGGTAGCTAAGAAAAGAATATCTCAATTAAAATCTATGCTTATTTAGTCTGTACATTTGTCATTTGCCAATTAAAATAAGGTATAATAAGGAAACAAAGACATACCCCAACCATAAACTTGTATCTATGATTGTTAAGTTGGTCCACTTTACAGATAACAAAAAAGGAGCACAGTGAGATTAAACATTTTTACCAAAGATATACAGCAAAGCAGTGGCAGGACCATCAGTAGCATACTTTTTTAGAATTCTAATCTATTGTTCCATTCTTCACACCAGACTTCTAATTTCACACTTGATTCTTCCCACATTTTAGTGGTTTAACATGTGAAACAATCTCTGAAGCTAACTCCCACTCCCCACTTCATTTACTGTGTATCATTTCTTTCTTTAAAATGAGTACATACAGCTGAATAAAACAGGTCCTTGGGTTGGGCAAGGAGTATCTTTATACTTTACATAGAGTATGGCAGTGAAGGGCCAGAAGAGATCATCAGAATGCCTCTGGCTCATGAGGCTCAGCCAGAGAACACTCTGAAGTCCATCCCAAGATGAGAAGAGAGTAAATATTGAACTCATGCCAAAGTACTCAACTGCAAGGAGAGTTGTGGATGGAAGAGAGGGAAGAAATGCCAAGGTCTTCTGGGAAGCAGTATCCTGGAGCCTCCTTAGCCCACCTCATCTCCAGAGAAGGTTTTGGTAACCTGAACATGTGTAAACAAAGCTGACACTAAGAAGCACAAAAATTTGCTTCAAAGAACTTTCCCTGAATTTTCTTACATGAGGTGCTCACTGTCCATCAACTAACTGCTTTCGGTAAATTTCACCACTACACTTGTTGAGTTTTCATACCCTTGGAAGTCTCACTCAATATTTAATGATACGCTGGCTTGGCAAAATAAAAGAAACTGTAGATTGCTTTTGCAAAACACATCTGCTTGCTACAGAAGACAAGTGAGGAAAGGAAAATAAGGCAGTGATTCAAATTTTCCTGGACAGCTTTTAAAGCTAACTGAAAAAAAAATTATATCAAAGAATACTTCCTAATTTCTAAGAAAGGAAATAAAAGTCACTTAGAGAATGTTTATCACAACTAGCTATATGGCTTTTGTCAAATCTATAATGATAGCTTTTTTATACAACTAGTATGTTCAGTATATTTTCCCCTATTCTTTGATTTCCAGCAAGATTTCACTAGTTTGCATTATGGCAGATTTTTATAGTTGCTATGCATTTTGCTGTTTTGCTCTGATTAGTTTTATGTTGGGTCCTTGATCAGAAATATGACACCATTAAATTGTTCCTATGAGAAAAATCAATCTTTTTTTGACAATGAAACAAGTCATGACAATTTTCATGAACATCCTCTAGTGAAAGGAAAGGGTAGATTATTACATGCCTTCACTACACAGAAAGGGTGATATCCTAGAGTTTGCTTTGGATAAATCATTCTGATTTTATGAGTCCCTGCATAGATCCATTCCCTTTGTCAGAACCAGTGACAAGTTTCTAAGGGGATTTCACAGACCTCAGGATGCTGCTAAGCTATAGTTCTGCCTGTCCTTAGACATGAAGGTCAATGTCCAGACCTACTTATATGAAGTGTTTGACATATTCTATGGTTAGTAAGCTATGAAGCCTAGGATATATTCAAGAGCCTGTTATTGATGACTACAACTATATACTCATTTCTGATGTTTCTGATGCCTCTCTCTTTGGGGATGGATGAGGGATAAATTTGGATGTCTAATGAATGGAATTGAATGCTTAATCTGGATGGTGGTGAGATATTTAAGCAGAGAAGCAATTCTCCACATATAAAGAATAAACTATTTTATCTACACAAAAGTTATCTTTTTGAAGGATCTGTGATTGAAAGGTGTCTGTGAGAGCTGAATGTTTCTTTTCTGATCCACCATTTTCATAATGTCACAAACCATAAATAAACATATCATACAGTTACAGCTGAAAAATTAGACTCTAATCAAAACTTTCCTTCTTATCTGATGGTAACTTTCATTTCTGCCCATCATATCAACTGTTTAATGGAATCAGTCTGTCAGTTGTTAGGAGTCATGAAAATCTGACAGTGGAAATTGATAGCCTAAGTGAAATAACAATTTTGCAAAAGATGTGGAATTTCATGAAGTTCATGAAAGCTTGTTTATTTTTGTTTTTGTTTTTGTTTTTTGAGGACTGCTTTTACTTATATACACAGAAATAATCGAAGAAAACACATCAACACAAAAACAGATGACTAAGTACCAAATGATTAAGAGAGGATTGGGGGAAAAGTTATCTTTCCCAAAGATAGTTCTCTCAATAATCATAGAATTTAAATATATGGGCTTTTTAAAAGCCTACTGGTTGCTGGGAAAACTGGTCAACCACTTGTAAAAGAATGAAACTAGAACTCTTTCTAACATCACACACAAAAATAAAATCAAAATGGATCAAAGATCTAAACATAAGGCCAGAAACTATAAAACTCCTAGAGGAAAACATAGGCAAAACACTCTCCGACATAAATCAAAGCAGGATCCTCTATGACCCATTTCCCAAAATATTGGAAATAAAATCACAAATGGGACCTAATTAAAATTAAAAGCTTCTGCACAACAAAGGAAACTAAAAACAAGGTGAAAAGGCAGCCTTCAGAATGGGAGAAAATAATAGCAAACGAAGCAACAGACAAACAATTAATCTCAAAAATATACATTCAACTCCTGGAGCTCAATTCCAGAAAAATAAACGACCCAATCAAAAAGTGGGCCAAAGAACTAAACAGACATTTCTCCAAAGAAGACGTACAAATGGCTAACAAACACATGAAAAGATGCTCAACATCACTCATTATCAGAGAAATGCAAATCAAAACCACAATGAGGTACCACTTTACACCAGTCAGAATGGCTGCCATCCAAAAGTCTACAAGCAATAAATGCTGGAGAGGATGTGGAGAAAAGGGAACCCTCTTACACTGTTGGTGGGAATGCAAGCTAGTACAGCCACTATGGAGAACAGTGTGGAGGTTCCTTAAAAAGCTGCAAATAGAACTGCCATATGACCCAGCAATCCCACTGCTGGGCATACACACTGAGGAAACCAGAATTGAAAGAGACACGTGTACCCCAATGTTCATCCCCGCACTGTTTACAATAGCCAGGACATGGAAGCAACCTAGATGTCCATCAACTGACGAATGGATAAGAAAGCTGTGGTACATATACACAATGGAATATTACTCAGCCATAAAAAAGAATACATTTGAATTAGTTATAATGAGGTGGATGAAACTGGAGCCTATTATACAGAGTGAAGTAAGCCAAAAGGGAAAACAACATACAGTAGACTAACGCATATATATGGAATTTAGAAAGATGGTAACAATAACCCAGCAAAAGAGACGCAGATGTATAGAACAGTCTTGTGGACTCTATGGGAGAGGACAAGGGTGGGATGATATGGGAGAACAGCATTGAAACATGTAAATCATCATACATGAAATCAATCGCCAGCCCAGGTTTGATGCTTGCTACAGGGGGCTCAGGGCTGGTGCACCGGGACGACCCAGAGAGATAGAATCGGGAGGGAGGTGGGGGGGGGGGTTCTGGAAGGGGAACACATGTATACCCATGGTGGATTCATGTCAATATATGGCTAAAACAACACGATAATGTAAAGAAAAAATAAATTAAATAAATAAAAAGACCACTGGCCTTTACAAAATGTCTGAACCCTGTTGCAAATTTGTAGTAGGTGTAAATGTTGAAAGAATTAAATCTTTGGACCACTTCCTCCCATTCCTATGGGCTTCCCTGCTGGCTCAGATGGTAAAGAATCCGCCCGCAATGCGGGAGACCTAGGTTACATCTCTGGGTCAGTAAGATCCCCTGGAGAAGGAAATGGCTACCCACTCCAGTATTCTTCCTTGGAGAAGTCCATGGACAGAAGCTCCTGGAGGCCTACAACCCACTGGGGGTCAAAGAGTCGGATATGTAATACTTTCCCATTCTTATGGTGATCTTCTTAGCCTATAACAATCTGATTTACCAAATACTTCTCCTCTATGCAGACTCTGTTTTCAATTTCTCATCAAAAAAATGGAGAGGAATTTTTATTATGAAAATGGAATGAGAACAGAAATTGACTCTCTATCCTGGAAAGAGATGATTTGCAATATAGGACAAGCTTAAGGGAAGATACCAGACCATCAGGGTGAAAAGAAAGGGAAAGAGAGACACATGGTTTGAGAAACATATTCAGTATATTTACTTTAAATTTTACAATGCAAACAAAAATTACTCTGTAGTATCATAAAAGTAAATAATACAACCCATAAGAAGTAAACTTATGAAGTCTTCATAAGTGATGAATGAATATGATACTGTGACTTAAAGAAGGTTTATTATAGTTAGAAGGAAAGGAAAATTGAGAATTGTTTCTGAGATACACATATGTAGAAAAGGTGAGAGAAACACTGGTCTTTGTAAACAGACAAAAAATAATTTACAGGTGGGAGCAAAATTCCATTTGGTCATTTGAGGATTAATCACATCTATTTACTTGAAACGTTTCCTCTAATAAAATAATAAATGAGCTGATTTAAAGGTGGTGAATCTATTTTGACATTCTCTCTTTTCCCACCTGGATACAGACTGCTTTAGCTCCAGAACTGACTCCTTTATTTGATGAAAAAGGATGGCCAGGGGAAGGCAAACACAGACATACCCTCTTTGCAAGCTCAGTCTGACACCTTAGTGTTAAAGGCAAGTAATATATTTGGTACATTGGTCTTAACTTTATTTATAAAAGCAGAGTTCCTCTGTTGATTCCATAACTCATTCTGAGTTCTGAGAGGTTTGTATAAAGGTCAGTTGTCATAATTTTTCATTTATTTGGAGTGTTTTTTAACATTTGTAATAAGATCTTGGGATTCCTGATGTAGGGATATAAAATTTCTTTTCACTAAATCCTTTAGACCGACTAGGAAATCCTAGGCAACAGAATCCTAGGCAAATTCTGTTGCCTAGGATTTAAGCAACAAAATTCTAAAGCCAGAACAGACCTTAAAGATCATCAGTTTCTTTATTTTCAAAAATATGAAAACCGAGGCCCTGAAGCCAGAGTCTCAAACTCATGCTTACATAGCGATGTTGCAGAGTACAAAAGACTGCAGGATTTGGAAGCCAGACTTTTGAATTCAAATCTTCACTCTGTCATTTATAATTATGATATACTAGGAAAACCATTTAGCCCTAGGAGAAGATATTTTGATGTGACTGAAGTTAAATAATTTTACCATACACATCAGTTTATCTATCTATAAAATTAGGGCAATAATAATTAGGCTTCAGGGTTATCAATAGAAATACAAATAATATATAAAAATGTTTTTAAAATGTTTACTGCTTTTATTTACTAGAATCCCAGAAATCCTAGATCTCTACTCTTTGCTCTTTCTAAGAGATGATATTAGTATAAGCTTTAAAAATCTGATTCATTTTTTTAAAAATTCCTGTAGTAAAAACCTATTTCATTACAGTATATTCCAACAATATCACAATTAGACCTAGATTAATATTTGACTAACAGTGAGTCTCAACAGTAGACTCAGAAAGCTCCAGGAAAAATGAGGCCCATGTTCAGGAAGCGCTATATAAGCTATGTTGCTTCAGTCATGTCCACCTCTTTGCAACTCCGCGGACTGTAGCCCTCTAGGCTCCTCTGGCCATGGGATTCTCCAGGCAAGAATACTGGAGTGGGTTGTTATGCCTTCCTCAATGCTATATGCTCTAGACCAAACAGAATATATTATAATAGGGAATATTATAATATCTCCTTATTAATATTAATATCTAAAGACTTCTAAAACATCCTGCAGGAAGGAAACCTATGTATACTAGCTTACCAGTTTCTTTGGCATCATAAATAAATATCTATCAATACCAAACAGACTTGTGTCACCTGGAAAAAATCCATCCCCAAAAATAACTTACAAAAGTGCTGCTAAAGGCACAAGTCAACTGAAAGGAAATGGGTTAAATAATGGCTTACATTCCTTCTGAATGTAAATAAATAAAATAGCAAGTCAATTCATTTATTTTTACTTAAAAATTTTTATACATAGGGCTGGGGAAGGTGGAGCAAAGCTGCTGGATACATATGGAGTTTTACCTTGGGGGTAAAGTATTTTGAACTAGACAGAGGTAGTGGTTGCAGAGCACTATGAATGCAATAAATGCCATTAAATTGTTTACTTCAAAATGGCTCCATTTATTAGGTGGATTTCAAGCTCAATATATTATCTTTTAAAATTTCACACATGTATTAAAAAGTACAATTTCAAAATTTTTAAATCTATTTCAAGTGTTGTATGAGAAACCTACAAAAAGTTTCAGCGTTCAAACATGTATTGCTACAAATATTGAATCAACACATCGTATACCCAAAACTAGTACAATGTTAAGTCAGTTACACCAAAATTAAAAAAAAGAACACATATCACCAAATCAACGAATAACTTTTCTAAATGGCCTGCAAAATGTCTGTATGTATTTGTAAAAATAAAAATCAATATTCCTAATTTTAAGCTCTGAAATTGCAGAAGCTATGTAATAAAGTCAATACCAGAAGAAAAAAAAAAGATATTTTCTATAGGTAGCTAATATTTTACAGTCAGATTACAAACCATCACAAAACACATATTGACAGAGATTGACTGCGGCTGCTGTAACTTAATCTCTGCATTGGTGATCTCAAGCCTCTTGAGTCTCTCTTCATGGTTTTATGATACAGTTACATCACAACCCTTTAGCAGAATTACAGCTTTGTCACTAATCTCTCGCTATCAGTTATCCTGTAAGGAAGGAAGCTGGAAGGCACCACGAGAAAGAGGCAACGGCATGAATGATTGTGTTCAGTCTCTTTCCACCACAATATCTGTAAGTCTGGGAGTGATAAATGGCACCCAAGTTATAAACGAGTAACAAGGTCAGTAGCACCAAGCAGCCAAGAGTTCAAAGAAAAGTCACAATTCTGATGGGTTCAAGAAAAGGCCACATACTGCTGGCATGCATCAGGAGAGATAAATCCTTCGAGACGCCTTACTGCAATTACAAAACAGAGTTAGAAAAGCCTGTTATGGAAGAGCTAAGAGTTCTGTCCAGGAATTGAACAAAGAACATTGATTAGAATAAAAGTCATTCATTTTCTGGAAAAAAAAAAATCAAGAATCCTGGTGGAAAATGTCTTCAAAATGTTAAATAATTCTACGACACTGAAAGATGTATATCTGAGCAAGTCTGTTTTTCTTCTTGGTCTTCTGCCCTTAATCTCTTAAATACATCTATAAAGAATCCAGAAGAGACATGGAGGGAAGTGGCTTGACTCTCTAGAATTATTTTAGACTGATTCTTCATCTTAATCAATTTTCTTAGGTGAACTGCATAAAATGAAAATGTAATCTTTTCTTATAAACCAAAATATATAAATTTCCTAAAAGCATAAGGAATAAAAACCACTCAATGTTATAATGATAAGTTGACCAAGAAATAAATCTCCTTGTTCGACCATTTGTGTAATGTGTGTGTGTGTGTGTGTGTGTGTGTGTGTGTGTGTGTGTGCGTGCGTGCACGCTCACTCATGTCTGACTCTTAGCAACCCTGTGGACTGTAGCCATCCAGGCTTCTCTGTGCATGGGATTTCCCAGGCAAGAATACTGGGGTGAGTTGCCATTTCTTACTCCAGGCGATGTTCTTGACTCAGGGATCAAATCTGTGTCTTGCATCTTCCGCATTGGCAGGCAGATTCTTTACCACTGTACCACCTAGAAACCTGAAAATGTTGAGGATTTTCCCAAAGTTATATCATTGGTAATTGACAAATTAGGATTAAAATAAATGGACTCTTGAAACTTACTGTCTTCTTTCTCCTTAAAGAAAAGTCCTCTTAAATAGCTTCTGAAGTTCTTGTAGCATCTAGCTCTCTCATTGAAGGGACTGTAGTCCTCAAGTTTTCATGCTCTGTATATTTGTAATAGATTTCAATAATCTTTCTCTTGCTTATTTACTTGTCTGTGAGAATCAAGACAGATTGTACCATATTGGAAAATTTGCTAACCATTCTGATACAAAGCTGAAGAACACTAAAATTGCAAATCACTGAGATCTCCACTCTTTCTTGGAGAAAGAATCCTTGAAAGCACTTCTCTACACTTTCACTCTCTGTCCTCATTAAGGAGCCTCATGTTCCACCTGTGACAGCCATAGAAAATTTCCTCCTTAAACAGTCATGTTGCAGTATAGAAAACTGCACCATGTCTCCCATGAGTAACTAACATTAGAGTAATTATTTTCAAAAGGTTTCTGCCTTAAACAACAGAATATGAAATGTTAAAAAGCCATTCATTGCATCCAATAATGGAAATATAAGGTACATTTTGTTTATGGATGCTTTTAAGATTCAAACTGCTGTTACAAAATTTTCAGGACAGGACACTAATCATTAAGAAAAAATATACTTTCAACAGTTGCCTAAAACTAATTAGTATTAATCAAAGGACACAAGAGCTCTTATTGTCCAAATTGGTAGACAATCCAAGAAAGAATTACTTGTCTTTTAAGACCATTCTTTGCAGTTATTTTGTGCATGTCTAATTTTCTAAAACTATTCAAACTAAGTATTGAAATTATACCATAAAGCTTTAAAGGTTTCTTTTTTCCATTGTGTCCTATAAATGCCTCTACAACACTTCCTAATTTGCTGTGAGAGCACTTGAATGGCATTGTGATCAGCCCCAAAGAATTTCTGCAAACTTGCTGAGTCACACCTTTCTTGAGTATGTATAATAACAGTTTTGCTTCAAAGGTATCTCTCTTCTTGATATGTTAAACTTGAAAAGCATAAGATGACTATTTCAATCAAGTACATCATTAAGAAGTCTAGACCATGAAAGTGAGATTTTTTTACTGGATAATGAAAAGAGGGAGTGATCCATTGAAAGCTATTCAGCTTCAAATACATGTGAGAGTTATGAAGAGTTGTGCTCTGATGGGAGAGTAAGATCAATAAGAATATATATAATCACTGAAGTGTTCTGTGTACTCTAGATTCTAGAAAAATTATAGTTCAGGGCAAAGCCTTCTACAACCACTTCAAAGTGTCTGAATTCTTTCCTTGTGCTGGAATGTTCTAATTATTATGGCTAGAAAAACCAAGTTGCAGGATAATTAACTACCTCCTCCATTAGAATCGGACTGAAATTAAACAGATCTCAGATGCCCTCGGACTTCCTTTGGCACCTTTACTTTCATTTGGGTAGGTTTACTTCATGAATATGCAAAATACAGAATTAATCATTCTCTCTTTATTCCACGAAACAAATTGCTCCTGCAGATTTATCCTGTAAGCAATGCTGTGTGCTCTGTTTGGCTTTCCTTTTTTGCTGTAGGCTTCCAGAGTAGCTGTTTACCCCTCTTCACAGAAAGCACTTCCTGTAGTCCTTGCTGAGCCAGAAAATCTGCATTCGTTATCATGGAGGGAGATCACAAAGAGAGATACAACCTGGATAAAAGGCACGTTTTAACTTAATTAAGATCTCTATTATAATGAGACTATTAAAGGACAAATAGTATTGCCAATCGGCTGCAGCTGAGAGACTTTTTTTTAAAACCTGTGGTGGATTTTATTCTTGCTATAATGGTTTTACCATAATGAAATTTAATACATTACCAGGAAAAAGCCTTGCCCTGTGGTAGGGTGCTGCTTATATTTCGAAACACGTTAGCGTGAAGCTACAGTGAGATCTAATAATAGAAATGAACTTACCTAAAGATGCATTGATTTTTATATTAGGTCATGTTGAGAATTTACAAAGAACATCGAGTCCACGAAACAAAAATCCTCTTGAGAATAGCATTGATTGCAAGAAGGGTAATATTAGAAAAATGGAAATCCTCTCCCCCCGGAATGGCCTGCATTCGTATAATGGATTAAGTGCAGGAGGTAGTTTAGAAGAGGTCGTCTTTCAGAGAAATGATAAATTTGACAAATTTCAGTAGATTTAATCACCCCTGAGATTTGCTCAAAACAGCAAAGAGGTAACAATACCCATATAATTTGCTTATTTATTATAACTTTTGAGTTATAAACATTATTTCTATTAGCATGATCTAGTCAATAAAATTCCTCACAAAATAAATTCCTACCATTTTAATACATAGCCCAATCGTTGCGGAGAAAGAACGTCAGTTGTCAGTCATGTCTGACTCTTTACAGCCGCGTGGACTGTAGCCCACCAGACTCCTCTGTCCGTGAGATTCTCCAGGCAAGAATACTGGGATGGGTTGCCACTCCCTTCTCCAGGGGATCTTCCCAACCCAGGGATTGAACCCAGGTCTCCTGCATTGCAGGCAGATTCATTACCATTTGAGCTACCACAGGAGTTCTAACCATTGGATGACTTCAAAGAAGTTAAGGAGACTGTCCAAAAGACAAGGAACCGAGAAATAATGCAGGATTCAATTACATCTTTCACAAAAGCAGAGACACCCCCGCCTCCACCTCCTGAGGCACAAGGAATTCTTATGCCTACATCATTAAACTTGAAATCAGCATTCAACAGTTCATGAAGCGAAATGAAGTCGCACAGTCGTGTCCGATTCTTTGCGACCCCATGGACTGTAGCCTACCAGGCTCCTCCGTCCATGGGATTTTTCCAGGCACGAGTCAACAGTTAATATATGTATTCAAAAAACACTTTGCTCTCAGTTCTCTTCAGAGTAGTGTATACCTTCATTTTCATCATTCTAGTTTATGTTGTTTATCCATATTCCCTATTATAATGTATTTTGTCTTGAAATACTATATTACATTTTTCATATCTTTGAGGGCACATCTCTTGGGAATTTTCCTAATCTGTAGGGACATTCTGGTGCTCCTTACTGTCTCTTTACCTGTATGAAATGGATACAAGAATCAGCTCACCTTTTTCTATTGCTCAATTTTATGTAAAATGAGGGCTCCAGACTTTTTTGAAAGGACTGAACCCTGCAATCTTTCTCTACTTCATGGCTCTAGAGCGCCCTCTTTTGTTGTTTTCTCAAAGTGATTGAAATAATAGAGTCCTTTCCTTTGTCATTTTCGTGCAGAACAAGAGAGACAAACCACCACTTATGGACCAGACATGGATTTCTGGCTTATTTGTACTGCCTTCAAGCTAAGACTGTCTTTCATGTTTCTAAAACATTGAAAAGAAAAAGGAAAGGAAGGAAAGAATAAAGGAAGATGATGCATGGAGATGCAGTTACCCCACAGTAAAGCTGGCAGATTCACTGTCTGAACCTTTAAATAAAATATTGCCATTCCCTGAGTCCCAGGTCAACATTTTCCTTTGAACTTGTCATTTTCCTGTACAGTGACAATTCTACTCCCATAATTTTCTCCTGGTTCAAGCAAGACTTTGACCTGAAAGAGAGCTTCTAGTTTTCGCTCTCAAGAATCTTTATGGTCCAGATCTTACACGGGTCCCCATGCACTAACCATTAAATTCAATCCTGAGGACCCCTCCAGCTTTGCCTGATGTTTTCAAATTGCCACTATTTCCAGCTGGCTTTCTTCCTCTGTATTTGTGGAAAGTTTCAGGAAGAACTGAAATTTTCGCCACTCTCTCCATCTTCCCAAAATCGAATTAATTTTTTTTTTAACTGAATAATGAAGAGGACCTGGAAAGATTATGAACATTTCTGCTTTCTCTCTATGAACTGGAATGTGATTTTTTTAAGGACCAAGGACGTGTTCAGTAACTGCTTATTAGCTTTAGTGCTTCTTTCTTATCTCTAATAAAATATTCAATTATTTTTTTACATATGTTAATAAAACTGATCGAATAAATAATTAAATTTCAATTTATATACCATTCTACAATAAAATTAAATTCCCCTCAGAAATAGCAGACTGCTTCTCCTGGGTTAATTCTCTATCTCCCCAAATAATAAAGCCACTCTCAGGGAGTTGAAGCTATTTTACTCTCTTTGTTTCAGATTTCCTTTTCAAAAATGTAGCACAATATGAACCTTCATAATTAAATTCATTCTATGAGAATGATGGAGTCACTTATACTGAACCCATAACTATTCAAAATGCTAAAGAAAATATAAAAAGTAGCTCTGAGGAAACCCTGGAGAGTGAGCAAAAGCAGGAAGAACCTGGAGGGCATTTGGTTCTTTGGGCAAAGAAAGGAAGTACAGCAAGTGAAATCCTGGTCTCCAAGGCTTTTGGATGAGAACACCCACCAGACAACACAGAGGGAAGGGAGGGAAGTGTGCTGACACTCAAGCAAAGGTTCAGACTTGCTGACTTCATAAGTCAGAGGAGGAAGTTTCGGATTCTAAGTGGCTGAAAATTGAGAGGGGAGAATCAAATTTAAAAGACCACAGTATGTCTTTTCAAATTATGGTTTTCTCATGTATATTCCCAATAGTGGGATTGCTGGGTCACACGATATCTCTATTTTTAGTTTTTTGAGAAGTCTCCATACGGCTTTCCATGGTGGCTGTAGCAATTTACATCCCCACCCTGGCGGGCTGCTGTCCCATAGGGTTGCACAGAGTGAGACACAACTGAAACGATTTAGCATGCATGCATGCATTGGAGAATGAAATGGCAACCCACTCTGGTACTCTTGCCTGGAGAAGCCCAGAGACAGAGGAGCCTGGTGGGCTGCCGTCTATGGGGTTGCCCAGAGTCAGACACGACTGAAGCGACTTAGCAGCAGCAGCAGCGGCCAGAGTACAAGAGGGTTCCCTTTCCTCCACACCCTCTCCAGCATTTATTGTTTGTAGATTTTATAATGATGGCCATACTGACTCCTCATTATAATTCTGATTTCCATTACTCCAATAATTGGTGAACTTGACTGTCTTTTCAGGTGCCTCTTAGGCATCTGCACATATAGACTATCAGGTGCTAGTGGGAAGCTCCTGCACAGTACAAGGAGTTCAGCTCCTGTGCTCTGTGATGACCTAAAGGAGTAGGATGGGGGGCTGCGGGAGAGGCTCAAGAGTGAGGGAATATATGTATGCTTAGAGTTGATTCCCTTTATTATACAGCAGAAACCAACACAGTATTGTAAATTGTAAATAACTATATCCCAATTTAAAAAAATTATGCAACTTAAGCAAAAGACCTCTTTTGTGATCCCATGGACTGTAGTCCACCAGGCTCCTCTGTCCATGGGATTTCCCAGGCAAGAATACTAGAGTGGGTTGCCATTTCCTTCTTCAGGGGATCTTCCCAACCCAGACATCTAACCCAAATCTCCTGCTTGGCAGGCGGATTCTTTACCACTGAGCCAAAAAATAAAAAACAGAGCAACCTTCAAAACTAAAAATCCCTGCCAATCCCTGGATGTGCCCAGAATGGGATATGAAGGATTTTTGGTTTGCAAACTTGGGAAATGCCTGGGTGAAATCTGAAACTGGTCCCAGGGCATAGCCAGGAAAGAGAGACCCAAGAGAGAGGCTTACTTGGATTTTCTTCTATGGAATTTTATCTAAGGAAATTGCCCAGTATCTCATCCTTTATTTATTTAACACCTTTGTTGAAGACCTATAACATGTGCTAAGATGGGCACCACAGGAGATACAAAGTGAATGAAACAAGTCTTGGCCTTACAAAGAATGTACACTCTAGGTTAGACACTAGTGGTACATATGCTGTGCTCTGCTTAGTCGCTCAGTCATGTCCGACTCTGAGACCCTATGGACTGTAGCCCGCCTGGCTCCTCTGTCCGTGGGAATTCTCGAGGCTAGAATACTGAAGAGGTAGCCTGTCATTTCTCCAGGGGATCCTCCTGACCCAGGAATCAAACCGGGGGGCTCCTGCATTGCAGGTGGATTCTTTACCAGCTGAACTACAAGTCGTACATATAAATATACCAAAAAAGCAAAATAAATATAAATAATTAAAGAAGAAAAGAATTGGGGAATTGTAGTGGTTCACCTAAGGAAACATTTACTTCTAGAGTGATTGTCTAGAGAAGATAGTATTGTAGGCAACTTTAGAAAATGAAAAGTACAGTCAGAGTTTTTTGCCAGGTGAATGTGTTTGTATAGGCCTTTCTAGTGGATAAGGCCACATTCCTAAATGTTCACCAATCTGTTGAAAGAACAGCTTGCAAGTTCCGATATTCTATTTTATACCATCATTATTCTATCAATGCTGATGCAATTTGAATTTTATGTAAGTTTAAAAACAATCTAATTTTCTTATCCATTCGTCAGTTGATGGGCATCTAGGTTGCTTCCATGTCCTGGCTATTGTAAACAATGCAGCGATGAACATCGGGATACACGTGTCTCTTTCAATTCTGGTTTCCTCGGAATAGACTTGTGGACTTTGTGGATGAGGGTAAGGGTGGGATGAGATGGGAGAAGGGCATTGAAGCATGTTAATTGTCATGTGTCTAATCAATCGCCAGCCCAGGATTGATGCTCGGGACTGGTGCAGCGAGATTTCCCGGGGGGGAGGGAGGAGGGAGGGGGGACCCGGAGGGGAAGCATATGTAAACCCATGGTGATATCATAACAATGTATGGCTAAAACAATAATTAAAAAAAAATAAAAATAAAAAAATAAAATAAAAAAAAAAATAATAAAAACAATCTAATTTGAGATTCAGTAACAAATCTCACTACACTGTTATTAGAGTCATCCCTCAGTATTCATGGGGGGGTCACTCCAGGACCCCTGTGGATACCAACATCTAACCTACACACAACCTTCCATATATGGTAAATCGTCTCTAGATTACTTATAATACCTAGTATGATGTAAATGATATGTAAATAGTTGCCATCTCTCAGCAAATTCAAGTTTTGCTTCTTGGAACATTCTGGAGCTTTTCCTCCAAAATATTTTCCATCTTTTGGTTGGCTGAATTCAAGGATGCAGAGAGCTCACTGTATTATTACAACCAAAGAATCAGGTTTTAATCCCCAGCAAATATAAGAAATTCCTCATGATTTACTCTTTTTAGAAATAAACAAATAAAATCATACAAAGACATGAAATTGTGCACATTACAATTTATGCACCCCTCCTCAACTGAAAAGAAACTGAAGTGTCATTGACCATCTTTCATAGATCATGTATAATGGGGTAACTATGTATGTGTATCATTATTTCATGTTTATTTCCACTCTGTGCAAAACACTGTGCTAGATCTTACAGAAAAAGAAAAATAGGTATTCATTCTTTAAGGAGTTTGCACGTTAATGAGGGAAACACACATGAGCTCAGTTAACCACAAATGAGGTCTATGCATTTATCAGTTCAAAGTCATAAATATGCCTGACTGTTCAGAAAAAAAGAAGCATTTTCCCCTTACCACTGTCTCTGACTTACAGCTCTGTCTTCAGAATCTTCATTATTGTACTGTTCTGTATTACAATACTTAACTGTATTTTAACTGTGTACTTGACTTGCTCTTTTGACATAGTAAGTAAGATATTAAAGGAAAAGACTGAGCCATCATCTCTTTTTGCCCCAGAATCTGGGAAGTCCTAGAATATTCCATCATTCAATAAAAGGAAGAGTAAGTAGATAATCAGCAACTTTAAAATAAATAATTTTTAATTGGGATATAGTTTCTTTACGATGTTGTGTTAGTTTCTTTTGTACAATGAAGCGAATCATCTATAGGTAGACGTATATCTCCTTCCTCTGGACCTCCCTCCCACGGGCCACCCTCATCCCACACATCTAGGTCACCACAAAGCACAGAGCTTAGCTCCCTGTGTTATGCAGTCAGTTCCTATCTGTTTCACACATGGCAGTGTACACACATCGATCCCAATATCCCAATTCATCCCCTGTCCCCATGTTTACACGTCAGTTTTCTACATCTGCGTCTTTATTCCTGACCTGTGAATAGGTTCAAATAGCCAGAACATGGAAGCAGCCTAAATGTCCATCAATAGATGAATGGATAAAAAAGATGTGGTATACATATACAATAGAATATGACTCAGACATAAAAATAAATAATATTGGGTCATTTGTAGAGACACGGGTGAACCTAGAGTCCATCATACAATGTGAAGTAGATCAGAAAGAGAAAAACAAATATTATATACTAATGCATATATTTAGACTCTAAAATAAATCATTTTTACTGTAAAATCTTATTTAACAATAGAGTACCCTCTCATAACCATAGAAATTATGTAGTGATAGAGTGGGATGGGACATAAAATGATCCATCTATCATTTTATTTTCTCAACCTGACTTCTATAATCTTCTCCCAAAGCACTTTAAGCATCTGAATTAAATATATATGCTGCAAAGGGTAACCTATAAAATACTTTGGTAGTATGTGCCAAAGTTCAATTAAACACTTGAATTCATACTTAATCTAAATTCTCCTCATAAAAAGTTCTCATCCTTTCTCTGCAATAGAAATAGAAATATATCATGTCATGGAAACTCTTTTTTTAATCATGTCCTCCTTAGAATTTAAAATAATAACACAGCTTGTGAGTTTCTGGTTTTTTGGAAAAAAAAATTTTTTTAGAGGAATTTGCATTAAAACTGAGCCAAAGGTATAGAGATTTCCTATATACCTCCTGCCCCACATACACACAAGCCTCTCTACTGTCAGAATCCTGCACTAGAAGAAACTTGTTGCAGCTAATAGACCTACATTAACACATCATTATCATTCAAAGTCCATAGTTTACCTTAGGGCTCACTGCTGGTGTGGTAGCTTCTATAGGTTTTAACAACTAGCTAATGCCACATATCCACAATTATAGTATCATACAGAATAGTTTGCCTGCTGTAAAATTCCTTTGTGCTCTGCCTATTCATTCTTCCTCTTCCCTAAGCCTTGACAACTACTGATTTATTTTTTAATAGATCTTATTTTTTGGAGCAATTTAAGTTTCACAGCAAAATTGAGCAAACAGTACAAAGATATCCCTTTCCTATACCCCTAGCCCCACACATGCACTTTTTAATCATTTCTGTTGCACAAAGGAAAGTGAATGCAGAACTAGAAGCCAAATGTTTTACTTCTAAATTCTATCTTCTTTCTACTTTATAGCAAATACTCCTCTCTAAATACAGTCTCTCCCGTAGCAGACTGGCTCTACGGACCCACTCTATGCAAAGCTCATTCGGGGTGATTATGGCCCTAATTCCTTTATTAAAAATGCTCCTGAAAGAATCATAAAAGTTACCCTTTAAATATTAACCAACTTTTAGTGACTACAAATAACTGTAGAGTCCACCTTGTTGAACTAACCCCAAACTAAATGAGAAACCAGGGTGGGTGAGGTAAGCTACTTTGGAATCTGGGACAAACAAATCTCTTTAAATCTCTTTGTAAATTTTTGCCCTGAAGTGCCTTTCTTGACTTTGTTCTCAGACATACTGTGAAAAAGAAAATAATACTGTAGATTATTATCTTTTGTTAGACCTTCATATATCAAGAATGCTAGTTTTTCAAATTGCTTAGATTTGCTAAAAATTAATACTATCTGTAGTTTTGCTCTGTTTCCATCTGAAAAAAAAAAAAAAAAAAAAAGCTAGGGTAAAGGACTTTACAGGTTAAATTATGACATTCAATTTACCATTCCAAAAGTGAAAATAAAGATGGAACCCTTTAAAGCTACAGATGAATGTTATCTAATGATTCACATGGCTTCTCCAGTTTTTATTAAAACTATCAAGAGAAAAAATTAGTTTCAAAGAAACTAACTTTTGACTTATGAATAAGATGATGCAGTGATGATGCAGTGGTTCACAGTTTTATTCCTGGATAGTAAGATTTAGAAATCTGCCCCTCTAAATTACCAGAATCACAGTAATCCCAGGAAATAAGGAAGAGACAAGAGTAGTCATTGCCTGTACTTTCAGAAGGAAATCTGACTTCTCATTTTCTTTACAGAACAACTCCTAAAACATTACAGTATGATAATTTATACTTCCTTTAATTTGAAGCTAGTGAGGTTGATTAGGTGATTAAAGCAATTACTTTTGCTAAAAAGAAAAAGTGTGATGCTTGAATTCTGGTAAATGTCAAAGTAACGATCATTATTTTCTGATTCTAAAAATGCAACCTAAGTAAAGTTTGCTTCAGCCTTTGCTCCAGTTAACTATCTACAGGGCTCATACATCAGTCAAGCACTCTGTTCTTTAATGATGAAAAACAGGAAGTTCAACCAAGTTCAAATGAGGAATGTAAACAGAAAGGAGGTTCAGAATATGCATGTATGACAGAGGAGATTCAGCTAAAAGACTCACATTTTCTATGTATAAAAATGAAAATAACTGATTATAAAGATTGCCTAAAAATAATTAAAAGTTACATTGTTTTGTGAATACCTATAGAGAGAGATTTTAAACTTTTGAGGTGGGTGGGGGATGTTTATCAACCAAAGAAATCTAAATGCTGATATTTACAGGGTCAGATAGGAAATAATAGAATTTTTTAGAGCTGGAATGTGCCCTTACTAATCAAATCCTCTCTTGAAATTTTAATTATTCATTGCATCTCATTTCTCCACTGAATGAAGTTATTTTAAGCAAAATACAAATCCCAATGTGAATAAAAATACCAATTGGAAATTGAATAAACTCCTTTAGCACAGTGATCTAACTTTTTCAAAGATTAAGAGCTCTCAAAAGCAGAATTTTAAATCACTTTACCCAACTTTGAACTTATTAAAATACAGACACTATACAGACCATCTCCATTTTACAATGGATTGATTTGTGATTTTGTGACTTTATAATGGTTCAAAAGAGATACACATTCAGGAAAAACTGAAATTTCCGAAATTCAAATTGAATTTCAATTCAAATGTTGAATTTTGGTCTTTTCCCCAGGCTAATGGTGAGAGGTACAAGACTTTCATATCCATATTTGCTGCTCCCACTCAGCCACACAATCACAAGTATGAATAATGCACTTACAATGATTCTGCTCCCAGACAACCTTCTGTTTTTCACTTTCAGCACAACAGTCAATTCATTATATGAACTTTTCAACACTTTATTATAAAATAGACTCTGTTAGATAATGACTGTGCCCAAGTGTCAGCTAATGTAATTTTTCTGAGCATGTTTAAGATAGGCTAGATTAAACCAAGATGTCCACTAGGTATTTTAAAGTCATTTTTGACTTACAATATTTTCAGCTTATGATAGGCTTATTGGAACATAACCCCACCATCAGTAAAGGAAGATCTAAATTAAAAATATTTATTTTCTGCTGTTGCCTGTTACATTTTTGTATATGTCACCATTTACTCAATAATATTTAACACTCAGGTTATATTGTAGCATGCTGGGGCCATCTCAAGGTAATTTTTATCCGTGAGACCTGCATTATTCAATGGACTACATCCTTCAGCTACATCTACTTCACTTTACCCTATCCTACTCTCCCACATCCATTATGTTCTATTTCTGCCTCATCCATCATCACAGATGCACTTGCTTACAACTGCACTTCCTTACCCTTCACTTCTGAAATCAAGGGTTCATACAAGTTTAAGCAGCTTATGTGAACTTTCTCTTCTTATCCTATTTAAACCTGGAGTTCCCCTGAATATACTATTTTCTCTATATTAAGCCTATGTTTATAAAAGCTATTGGATCCAGGTAATCCAGGGCTCTAATCTATTCCTCTACAAGGAGTCTATAAAGACTTGAAGAGAAAACAATAAAAGGGATCGATCATGTGATTCCTCAAACCACAGGCATATACTCCCTATGGGTATATGTGGGTATTTGGTGATGATAATGATAGCTGACCAGGAAGAAGATATTTCTCCTCTGCATTTTCTTAATACCTCCTCACCCATCCTTCCTAAAGAGAATTCACATTATATCCCAATGAAAGATTGAGCTATTCTTGATTCAAACCTGTACAGTGCCCCAAAATGGGAATATAATTAACAAAAAACAATTTGATGCAGGTACCAGAGTATTATGTGCCACACATTCTCCTGGGATGTCCAATCATATCCTGGAACAATGACTAAATCCCTATTCCTTTTGTGTATCTTGTAAATTTCACAGCCCCCAATCATTCACATTCAAAGATTTTTCTTCTCTATTTTATTTCTGCTAGTATGCAGTGGAGATTAAGAAGCCTTGGTCTCATTGTTGGTTGGGCATAAGAGGCTTTCCACTTCAGGGTGCAGCTTTTGACAAAATCTTTCCCTAAATCCACCAATGGGTTTTCCTTTTGTCTCATTTGCTGAAATTTGGTCACATGGTCTCTACTAGGTACAATAGAACCTAAAATCCCAGTATATAGCAAGGGACCGACATGCCATGTGTGGTTAGAGCAACAGCATTTTACCACCTGGGGGCATGTTATCACATGAAAACATCTCCATCCTCCACATGTGAGGGTAGCAAGGAAGAAGGTAAAATGCATATTCCACAAACCACTATGTCTGCCAGTCAGTGACTACAAATTACTCATTGTGAAAAAAGCTTAGCGTTAAAATTCAGAGAAGAAGAAAAAAATGGAAAGTTATATGTTATCATTAATATTTATTTATGACTAACCAATATGCTCACATTTCATTTCTTGTTTATTGTGTAACAATTTCATGAAATTTATGAAATGTAGCAAAATTTTTCTAACAGGATGAAATCCAAAGGAACATTGATAGAGTGGGAAGCTCTGATTAAAAAAATGTTCATCAATTTTATAAAAGAAATCACCAAGCCTGATTTCCAACGGCTTTGGTAACTGTCTACCAAGGCAATCTATTCCATATTAAGAATATAAACAGCAATTATTTCTTATAATTAACCAAGTGAAAATGTGGTAATAGATATAGAGCTGTGTGTTAAGAGTCTATATTTTCTGATGGAAGGTAGAAGCACCTCTTAGTAACAGTGCTGAGATTGAATTAAAAGCACTGTAAAAAAAAAAATAACTCTCATCTTTTATTTCTAAAGAATAAGAAGGGAAAAAATGTACTGTTGTAAGATTAGGGTCAGTCTTACAAATGGGAGAAAGGCACTGACATGATTGTTGATAAGGAATGAAGAGACCATAGAAGTACCAACTCTCTCACATTTACCAGGAAATTCCAGCATGACAGCCCCAGATGAAGCAAGTATACTAAGAAGCAGGAAGTAGGATGTCATTGTGTCTCTCTTCCCCACAACTTTAAAAAGTCATTCCATCAGAAAAAAATTTCACTATATGAAGTTACAGGAACCACATGGAAAAACAAATTAAATGAGGAACCTTCTATTTCACAATCTCATAATTATTTTTTTTTAGTTAAATCCTTGTAAACTGTCAGGTTTAACTCCATGACTTGATATACTCCATCTCTTTGGGAACAGTTACAGCTAATGGAAAACTTTTCTGATTTTCTAGTACAATTATTTAGTACAATAATTAGTACTCAATAATTAGTAAAACACCAAATGAATAAGTTGTAACTATACAGAGCTTTTTTAAAATATGCTAAAGATCTTTGCCTGCAATAGTTAAAGCTATAGTTTTCCCAGAAGTCATGTACAGATATGAGAGCTGAACAATCCAAAGGGCTGAGCACAAAGAATGGATGCCTTCAAACTGCTTTCCAACTGTCTTCAAACTACAGAGTTGGAGAAGACTCTTGAGAGTCTGTTGGACAGCAAGGAGATTAAACCAGTCAATCCTAAAGGAAATCAATCCTGAATACTCATTGGAAGGACTGATGCTGAAGCTCCAATACTTTGGCCACCTGATGCAAAGAACTGACCCTGATGATGGGGCAGATTGAAGGCAGGAGAAGAAGGGGATGACAGAGGATGAGATGGCTGGATGGCACCACCGACTCAAACATGAGTTTTAGCAAGCTCCAGGAGATGAAGGACAGGGAAGCCTGGTGTTTTGCAGTCCATGTGGTCACAAAGAGTTGGACACAACCAAGAGACTGAACAACAACAACAAAGATCTTTGAAAAAAATAAAGTCTTCTCTGACTAGCATTATTGCTGGGAGCAACTGAATAAAGAATAGGAGGCCAGATTCTCCTTTTATAGTTTCTACACAGCTCAAGACTGTACTTTCAGAGATCATTTCTATAGTTTTAAACCCAAGTCTCTACACAACTCTAAAGGTGAAAAGTATGTTCACAGAAAAGCTACATGAAGTTTTTTCGGTAAGATCATTCATTTTTACTTCTTCTTTGGTGTCTCAAATGGTAAAGAATTTGCCTGAAATGCAGGAAACCCAGGTTCAATCCCTGGATTAGGAAGATCCCCTAGAAAAGGAAATGGCAACCCACTCTGGCACTCTTGCCTGGAGATTTCTATGGACAGAAGAGCCTGGTGGGCTACAGTACATAGAATCACAGAGTCAGACATGACTGAGCAACTAACTTTTTCTTTCACTTGCTTATAGTCTTAAGCATAGGGTTGATAGTAATGCACCTCATACTTCAGAATTATTCTAATATAATCAACATAACCCTGGAGGAGGGCATGGTAACCTCTCCAGTATTCTTGCCTGGAGAATAATCTCTATCCAGGACAGAAGCGCCTGATGGGCTACAGTTCATGGGGTTGCAAAGAGTTGGACACCACTGAAGCTGAAGTGACTTAACACACATGCATGCAGAGTCAACATATAATGACTAAATTTGGCCATATATTAATTAATTAAACTAAACAAGTTCATAAATGAATGACGGAAGAATTCGCCGAACAGTAATGTTCTAGTAAGAGATGAGTCCTAGCTAGTCACTTCTATTAAGATAGTCAATCAACAACTGAAATTCACTATGAACCAAATAAAAGCACCCTGAAATTTTATGATTAATTTTAAGAAATATAAATGTATACATTGGACCACAATTAAAATAGATTTATTATTAAACAAAAGAGGAGGTGAACCTAATACCAAATTTGAGTTGAAAATAATATACAATGTTATTAATATAGTTTTAAAGTTATGAGTAAAATAATTTCTCGAAACAGAAACAAAAAGTTTTAAAGAATGAAGTAAGAGACATTGGACCTGACCCAGAGTTACCCACATTCCTTATCAGAATCTGTCCTTATATACAACATGAGGGGCTTATCAGAAAGACTTTGTCTGCAGGGGAGAGGAGTATTTAAAGTTCTCTCGCCCAGGATTAATCACTTCTTCTGACTCTATATTCACTTAGAAGAAGTCCAGTTATGATTTGCCTTGAGGAGCCTACAGGTAGAGAACATTATAGCCTACCACCATCATAGCTAGTCCATATGGAAGTAACATTTATCTTTTAAAGACAAATTTAAAAAATGGGGAGAGAGGAACTAAGATGGCGAAGGAATAGGACGGGGAGAACGCTCTCTCCCCGAAAAACATACCAAAAGAACTTTTAAAGGCCGAGCAAACTCCATAAAACAGGATCTGAATGCTGGCAGAGGACATCAGGCATCTGGAGGGGCGACCCATTGCCGACGTGAGGAGTAACAGTGAGGAAACCTAGACTCACCCACCAGAAAACCACACAAGC
>ML664170.1:8423926-8443370 GCA_007570785.1 Antilocapra americana | reverse complement strand
AATCAAAAAGTGGGCCAAAGAACTTAACAGACATTTCTCCAAAGAAGACATAAAAATGGCTAACAAACACATGAAAAGATGCTCAACATCACTCATTATCAGAGAAATGCAAATCAAAACCACAATGTGGTATCACTTTACTCCAGTCAGAATGGCTGTAATCCAAAAATCTACAAGCAATAAATGCTGGAGAGGATGTGGAGAAAAGGGAACTCTCTTACACTGTTGGTGGGAATGCAAACTAGTACAGCCACTATGGAAAACAGTGTGGAGATTCCTTAAAAAACTGCAAATAGACCTGCCATATGACCCAGCAATCCCACTGCTGGGCATATACACCAAGGAAACCAGAACTGAAAGAGCCACGTGTACCCCAATGTTCATCGTTGCATTGTTTACAATAGCCAGGACATGGAAGCAACCTAGATGCCCATCAACTGACAAATGAATAAGAAAGCTGTAGTACATATACACAATGGAATATTACTCAGCATTAAAAAAAAAAATTTCACCTGAAGCAGTTATACTCAGGTGGACGGAACTGGAGCCTATTATCCAGAGTGAAGTAAGCCAGAAGGAAAAACAACAATACAGTATACTAAAGCATATATATGGAATTTAGAAAGACGGTAACGAGAACCCAGCATGCGAGACAGCAGAAGGAACGCAGATGTATAGAACAGACTCGTGGACTCTGTGGAAGAGGGCAAGGGTGGGATGATATGGGAGAATGGCATTGAAACATGTTAATTATCTTATGTGTAGTCAATCGCCAGCCCAGGATTGATGCTCGGGGCTGGTGCAGCGAGATTTCCCGGGGGGAGGCAGGAGGGAGGTGGGTTCTGGAGGGGGAGCATATGTAAACCCATGGCGATATCATGTCATTGTATGGCAAAACTAATAAAAAAAATAAGGTTGTGATAATGTATTGAATCAGAACTCAGTGAACTGCATTCCATCAAATGATTACAGAAAGAAAAAATGTGTACTCCGATGTGACTGGAATTTCAGGGAAGACAAACATAGAACAGACATATTTTATGCTCTCTTTTTGGTATTTAGAGTTTGTAGTACTGCACTGAAAACTATTAAATAAATAAGACATGAGTTTTTACAAGATGCCACTCAAAAAATTTAACAATTACTTTTAAACCAAATATACCTATTAGCTAACATTAGGTAATTTCCTTTGTCATTTTTCAAACTCAAGGATATTTAATGACTCTAGAAAATCAGCAGCTTAAAATATGTATCTTTATTTTTGCTGGTAATTCCAACACTTAAAATCAGTAGTTAAGAATACTCTCTGAGGAAGCTTAGAAATACAGTTACGAATATTTTCAACTCATCTGTCTCTTTCCTTGATCAGACTACAAAATGTCATCTATTTATTGGTTATTCCTTCTGAATATTGAAAACAACATGATCAGAAACATCATCTTGTTTTATTCTCCTAACTACTTAAGGAATTTTATTCTCCTAACTATATCAGGCTTTAAGATTTCAATATAGACAGTACCCTCATTATATATGAGGAGAAGGAAATGGCACCCCACTCCAGTACTCTTGCCTGGGAAACCCCATGAACAGAGAAGCCTGATGGGCTGCAGTCCATGGGGTGGCTCAGAGTCAGACACGACTGAGCGACTTCACTTTCACTTTTCACTTTCATGCACTGGAGAAGGAAATGGCACCCACTCCAGTGTTCTTGCCTGGAGAATCCCAGGGACAGTGGAGCCTGGTGTGCTGCCGTCTATGGGGTCGCACAGAGTCGGACACTACTGAAGCGACTTAGCAGCAGCAGCAGCATCTCATTATATGGGTATATTGACAAAAAGTTATTTTCAGGAAGAATTTAAGTGATTGAAGTCAAAGCAGAACTAAAAGGAAGAAAGAAGTGCCTGCTGGTTTTTCCCACACAGTCTAAGAGGTGATACTGCAGTTCTCTCTTACTTGCTGAGCTGTTTGCTCTTTTATGGAAAATAAAATTATATGAAATTGCATGAAAAAGTTGGTACTGTAACTTTAAAAGGCAGAGGTAAGGGTCTGAAAAAAGCTTATGGGAAGAAGAAACTATACCAGAATATTGAAACATAGAGATCCAGAAAAAAACAATCACTATACTTAACTCAAACATTATAACGTATCTTTTACTGCAGTAATTATATCAATGGAAATCATAAACTATTTTTTGCCTAATTACACCTGATGATATAAGACACAATAATAATTTAGTTTATGCCATGGTTAAGTTACACTATATCATCCAGATTATCTGAAGCACTTATTCCCAATCAATGTTTTTTTTTTTTTTTTTTTTTTTTTTTTTTTCCAATCAATGTTAATGCTGTACGAAAGAAGGAAAAGTCCTCAGCAGGTTATTCATGCAATCTATCTCCACTGAGTGAGTTAAATGGTACCTTGGAAAGGTTTTGATACAGTGCCAAAGGGTAGAATATCAAAAAAGGAGCATTTATCTGGGAGGTTTTTCTAGTATGCCATTAAATTAATAAAGACTTTAAAATAATTTTTAAATATGAAACTTTGTATCCATTTATGAATCTGCAGAGACAAAATCATGATTACTTCTAATCAAAATTAGCTGAAGTAGCTTTTCTATTATGCACTGGTGTCAAGGAAGGCAGGAAACTAATATTTCTCGCATCTTCTACTTATAGAAACTTTCAAATGTTTTCTCAATTAGTCTTTACAACAATCTTATGAACCAGGCTTATTATTTTTATTTTACAGCTGAGGAAATAGAGACACATAAACAATTTTCTAAGTAAATGACAAGGCAGTGATTCAAATTCATTTAGCACAGAGAAATTTTGTGGCAAATTACTGACAATGTGTGAAATTTAAAAAAATTATTGTTCTTCAGTCACTAAGTTGTGCTCTAATGTTTGCAACACCATGGACTGCAGCACAACAGGCTTCCCTGTCCTTCACCATCTCCTGGAGCTTGCTCAAACTCATGTCCATTGAGTCAGTGAATATTCAGGGTTGATTTCCTTTAGGATTGACTGGTTTGGTTTCCTTGCTATCCAAGGGACTCTCAAGAGTCTTCTCCAGCACCACAGTTAGAAAGCATCAGTTCTTCAGAGTTCCATCTTCTTTATGGTCCAATTCTCACATCTGTACATGATTACTGGAAAAACCCTAGCTTTGACTATATGCACCTTTGCTGGCAAAGTGATGTCTCTCCTTTTTAATATGCTGTCTAGGTTTGTCATAGCTATTCTTCCAAGGAGAAGGGTCTTTAAATTTCATGGTTGCAGTTACCATCCACAGTGATTTTGAAAACTGAGAAAATAAAGTCTGTCACTGTTTCCAGTTTTTCCCCGTCTGTTTGCCATGAACTTATGGGACTGGATGCCATGATCTTAGTTTTTTGAATGTTGAGTTTTAAGCCAGCTTTTTCACTCTCTGGTTCTTTTGCCTTTTCTAAATCCAGTTTGAAAAGTGGTATTTTTTTCTGTATTTTATAAAAAATTGTGAATGATTTTCATAATACAATTCAGGCCACCTTAAAAAGGGCGAGCAGAAGATTTACAAAGCAATTAGTATATTTCAGAATCAGAGCAGTATGAGAAGGATTAACCATTCCATCAGACCTTTTGAAATGATATTCTATTAAAACTGTGTGCATGCTCAGTCACTTCAGTCGTGTCCAACTCTACGACCCTATGGACTATAGCCCACTAGGCTCCTCTGTCCACAGGGTTCTCCAAGCAAGAACACTGGAATCAGTTGCCATGTCCTCTTCCTCTATTAATATGAGTGCAATCTAAATCAGTTTTGAACTACAGAGGCCTATTGAGTTCTCTAGAATATTTCTTAAATTATTTTATTTATTGTTTTGTCATAGTGATAGTAATCTGAAAAATAGTAATTAATTGCTTAAGCATAAATACTGCCTTCTGGTCTTTATGCTTGCATTTCTTTATATGTAACCTCTAATTCTTCCTGGTACAGGATAAAGAGAAATCAGAAATCAACATAATAATTTGTGACATTTAAGCTACCTAATTTTAGGACTAATTAGAAAGCTACAATAATTAAGATAGTATTGATACTGAGAGTAAAAACAGGTAAATAGATCAATGCTGTAGACTAGACAATATCAGTGTTGAAAAGGAAGTGAAGCAAAAGAAGTTTCAAACATTTCTGGTAAAGTTGTAAAGTTGCACAATTTTGAATTGTTTGGAAACTTCTTATAAAGTTAACATCAAACATCACTTACCATATCAGTCAGACAATAAATGCAAAAAACAGATGTACAAAAAAGACTTCTAAATGAAAGTTTGTAACAGTTTTATTGAAAATAACACCTTGAAACAATGCAAATGCTTGCCAATTGCTGAATAGATAAATAATGGTATATGCATAAAATAGAACACCACTCAGATATTAAAAGAATAAGAGTACTGGCAAGCACAACAAAACGGATGAATCTCAAACATATTATGCTTTCAAAAAGACCCAGATACAAAAGTATATGTACTATACAATCTCATTCATACAAAATTCCAGAAGAGGCAAAACTAATTTATACTGGCAGAAAGCAGATCAGTAATTGCCTGCTGTTGGGAATGGGCAGGGGGAAATTAACTGCAAAGGGACAGTGGGGAGTTTTTTGAATAATGAAAGTGTTTTATATCTTTAATAGATTGATGTTTGCATAAATACATGTTTCTCAAAATTCATAAAATCATATGCTTTGTATAAATGCAATGTATTATATATATATTATTCTATAAAGTCTATTTAAAGAACCAAAACAGCTTTAAAAAAATTTCAGCTACATAAAGTTCCAAAGTGCTTTTCAGTCCCATCTTATAAAATGTTTCATTACAATTGTTTTAAAATCTGTTTTCCAGAGTCTTAAAACATTTTTAGGACCTAACATCAAGGCAAATCAACAATAATGGTGAGGATCTGTTGTGCTCTACATATCAGTGTTTTCTTCTGAAATTGTAGCCTAGGAAGAACAAAAAGAGGGTTTGAAGATTTAAAAATGAAAAAAGTCTGAGACTCCCAAGGAAATAAGATTATCTAAATCAGTTAATCCGAAAGGAAATCAACTCTAAATATTCATTGGAAGGACTGTGCTGAAGCTGAAGCTCCAATACTTTGGCCACCTGATGTGAAGAGTCAACTCATTGGAAAACACCCTGATGCTGGGAAAGACTGAGGGCAGGAGAATAAGGGAGCAACAGAGGATGACATGGTTGGATGGCATCATCAATTCAATGGACATGATTTTGAGCAAACTCCAGGAGATAACAAAGGACTGGGAAGCCTGGCATACTGCAGCGCATGTGGTCACAAAGAGTTGGACATGACTTAGCAATTTGAACAACAACAAAATAGCCATAGGAACATAAATACCAGAACCAGTTTTAAACCTGTCTAAACCATCAATGACAGTTAAATGGCAATGGGAATACCAGAAATGATTTTAAATCTGTCTTCTTGATTGATAACAATTCACTTCAGTATACATACCTCTACAACTAAGACAAAATATCACCATACTTCAGCTTCTATTTGGATTACAAAACATGCTTCTAAGATTGACTTCAATTCCTTCCTTCCTGTATAAATAGCATGACCCAAAACAAGGTCTTCCTAAAGATTTTGTCAATATTCTTTGCTCTACAAGATTAACCTTAATCATCAGAGCCCTCCTTTGCTTATGCTGTCACTTCAGCATTTACCTTGCAGACACTGAAAGTGAAAGAAAGTGAAAATGTCAGTTGCAAAGTCATGTCCGATTCTTTGCAACCCCATGGACTATAGCCCGCCAGGCTCCTCTGTCCATGGAATTCTCCAGGCAAGAATACTGGAGTGGATTGCCATTCTCTTCTCCAGGGGATCTTCCTGACCCAGTGGTTAAATTTTTTGGCCACTCTCAGATCTCATTTTACACATGGCAAATATGTGACATGGAAAAATTAAAGGTTTTGTTTTTAATATAACTAATGATTATATAACTAATATAATCCAGTGGGAACTAAATATCACTAAATAACAGGTCTGGTATTTTTTTCCTGCAGGCATTCACACATAAATACATACAAACAAGCACATACATCACAGACATAAAATTCTTTAAGGCAATAGATGCCATACAAATTAGTTTCATGGTTACTCGATCTTTTTTGACTTATACTTTAGGGATTTGAAGATGAACACATGCCTCCTAATACCAAGGGGATATGATTTACTAAATGAGACATTCAGGTAAGAAATAGTAGTAATGTGGTAAATAGAAATTAAATAAACTAGATTCATATTCCAGACTCACTGCTTATTTGCAATATAATGTTGGAAAAGTTATTCTCTTAGAATTTCAAGTTTTTTATCCATAAAATAGAAATAATAAAACGTACTTTGAAAGACTATTGGGACATTTGAAGATTCATTATAACATAATTAAAATCACAATGCTTGAAACAAAAATAGTTGCTATTTCATTTTACCAATATCATTATTCCCAATAAAACAAGTAAAGTGTGCTATGAACATACCTGAGAGAATGGTTGTGATTTTGAAAAGAAAGTGATATGTGTAATGGGTTTGCAAGAACAGGAATAAGTTCAGTGGAAAGGAATCTCAATGTAGGAGTAGAGATAGTAATGGAAGCAGTCCAGCCAGTAGCTTGTTGTTCTTCAGTCACTAAGTCATGTCCAACTCTTTGTGATCCCATGGACTAAGCACGCCATGCTTCCCTGTCCTTCACTGTCTCCCAGAGTATGCTCAAATTCATGTCCATTGAGTCAGTGATGCTATCTAATCATCTCATCCTCTGTTACTCCTTTCTTCTCCTGCCCTCAATCTTTCTCAGCATCAGGGCCTTCTCCAATGAACTGACACTTTGCATCAAGTGGCCAAAGTACTGGAACTTCAGCTTCAGAATCAGTCCTTCCAATGAATATTCAGGGCTGATGGTGACCTCCTTCTAAAGGTCCTATGCACACACACTGCACTCATTGCCCCTGAACGTGCAGTAGACCACTGCCAACCCACACCTCCGCCAGAGACCGCTGGACACTCATGGGCAAGTCCCTTGTGGGGTAACTGTTCCTTTCTGCTGGGTCCTGGTGCGCATAAGGTTTTGTTTGTGCCCTCCAAGAGTCTGGTTCCCAGTCCTGAGTAAGTTCTGACAGCTCTATGGTGGGGTTAATGGTGACCTCCTCCAAGAGGGCTTATGCAATACCTAAATCTGCTGTACCTAGAGCCTCTGCCCCTACAGCAGGCCACTGCTGACCCATACCTCAAGAGACACTCAAACACTCAAAGGCAGGTCTGGCTCAGTCTCTGTGAGGTCTCCTGGTGCATACAAGCTTTTATTTGAGCCCTCCAAGCATCTCTGGAGGGTAGGGTGTTTGATTCTGAAGACAATTTCACCCCTCCTACCATCTTGCTAGGGCCTCTCCTCTGCACTAGAATGTGGAGTATCACATTTGGTGGGATCAAAAATTCTTCTGTTGGCGGTTGTTTACCAGTGAGTTGTAACCCTGGAGTTCTCCCAGGAGAATAAGAGAGTACATCCTTCTATTCCACCATCTTCTCACCGTCACATGGATCATCGAAAAATCAAGAGAGTTCCAGAACATCTACTTCTGATTTATTGACTATGCCAAAGCCTTTGACTGTGTGGATCATAACTGTGGAAAATTCTTCAAAAGATGGGAATACCAGACTACTTTACCTGCCTCCTGAAAAAACTATATGCAGGTCAAGAAGAAACAGTTAGAACTGGACATGGAACAACATGGTTCCAAATCATGTGAAAAGACATCGTGTGAAATGTGGGGCTGGATGAAGCACAAGCTGGAATTGAGACTGCCCTGAGAAATATCAATAACCTCAGATATGCAGATGATACCACCCTTCTGGCAGAAAGCGAAGAACTAAAGAACCTCTTGATGAAAGTAAAAGAGGAGAATGAAAATGCTGGGTTAAAACTCAACTTTCAGAAAACTAAGATCATGGCATCTGCTCCCATTACTTCACGGCAAATAGATGGGGAAGCAATGGAAACAGTGAGAAGCTTTATTTTGGGGGGATCCAAAATCACTGCAGATGGTGATTGTAGCCATTAAATTAAAAGACATTTGCTCCTTGGAAGAAAAGTTATGACCAACCCAGACAATATATTAAAAAGCAGAGACACTACTTTGCCAACAAAGGTCCATCTAATCAAAGCTATGGTTTCTCCAGTAATCATATGTGAATGTGAGAGTTGGACTATAAAGAAAGCTGAGTGCCAAAGAATTGATGCTTTTGAACTGTGGTGTTCAAGAAGACTTTTGAGAGTCCCTTGGACTACAAGGAGATCAAACCAGCAAATCCTAAAGGAAATCAATCCTGAATACCCAATGGAAGGACTAATGCTGAAGCTGAAACTCCAATATTTTGGCCACCTGATGTGAAGAACTGACTCATTGGAAAAAACCCTGATGCTGGGAAAGATTGAAGGCGGGAGGAGAAGGAGATGACAGAAGATGAGATGGTTGGATGGCATCACCGACTCGATGGACATGAATTTGAGTAAGCTCTGAGATTTGGTGATGGACACGGAAGCCTGGCCTGCTGAAGTCCACAGGGTCACAAAGAGTCAGACATGACTGAGTGACTGAACTGATCTTCCTTTAGGATTGACTGGTTTGAGCTAAAGCAGACATAAATCTCTAGAAGTATAAATAAGTACAAGTAATATTTTTACAAGATACATACTTTCTACTTGGCATTGTCATTAATACTTTACTTCATTCCATTCTCGCAACAGTCCTAAGAATTAGATACTTCAATATTGTCATTTTACAGATGAGAAACAGTAGAACAGATATTGCAACTTGCCCAAAGTCACTAGTTGTTCTATGGTATGCCTTGGAATACTACCTGAGCAGAACATGAGGGCCTAGACCCTAGTCTATTACATAATAAGTAGTATAATTTAATGTACATGACTCCTTTATATATTTCTCAAGGATATTCATGTCAGTCAAGTCCTTCAGATGCCAATGAAGACATTCAGAAGACCAGTATAGTCAAAAAAGATAGTTCAGTTCAGTCGCTCAGTCATGTCTGACTCTTTGCGACCCCATGGACTGCCACATGCCAGGCTTCCCTGTCCATCACCAAATCTCAGAGTTTGCTCAAACTCATGTCCATTAAATCCGTGATGCCATCCAACAATCTCATCCTCTGTCATCTCCTTCTCCTCCCATCTTCAATCATTCCCGGCATTGGGGTCTTTTCCAATGAGTCAGTTCTTCTCATCAGGTGGCCAAAGTATTGGAATTTCAGCTTCAGCATCAGTCCTTCCAATGAATATTCAGGACTGATTTTATTTACAATTGACTGGCTTAATCTCCTTGTAGTCTAAGGGATTTTAAAGAATCTTCTCCAATACCACAATTCAAAAGCATTTGTTCTTCAGCGCTCAGCTTTCTTCACCATCCAACTCTCACATCCATACATGACTACTGGAAAAATCATAGGTTTGACTAGACAGACTGTTGTCAGCAAGTAATGTCTCTGCTATTTAATATGCTGTCTACATTGGTCATAGCTTTTCTTCCAAGGAGCAAGCGTCTTTTAATTTCAAGGCTGCAGTCACCATCTGCACTGATTTTGGAGCCCAAGAAAATAAAGCCTGTCACCATTTCCATTGTTTCTCCATCTATTTGCCATCACGTAAAGGGAGCAGATGCCATGATCTTTGTTTTCTGAATGTTGAGTTTTAAGCCAGCTTTTTCAGTCTCCTCTTTCACTTTCATCAAGAGGCTCTTTAGTTCTTTGTTTTCTGCCATAAGGGTGATGTCATCTTCATATCTGAGGTTATTGATATTTCTCCCAGCAACCTTTATTCCAGCTTGTGCTTCATCCAGCCTGGAATTTCACATGATGCACTCTACATAAGTTAAATAAGCGGAGTGACAATATACAGCCTGGACATAACTCATTTCCTAATTTGGAACCAGTCTCTTGTTTCATGTCCAATTCTAATTGTTTCTTTTTGACATGCATATAGGTTTCTCAGGAGGCAGGTAAGGTAGTCAGGTATTCTCATCTCTTTAAGAATTTTCCACAGTTTGTTATGATCCACACACTCAAAGGCTTTAGTGTAGTCAATGAAGCAGAAGTAGATGTTTTAATGGAACTCTCTTGCTTTTTCTATGATCCAACAGATGTTGGCAATTTGATCTCTGTTTCCTCTGCCTTTTCTAAATCCAGCTTGAACATCTGGAAGTTCTCTGTTCATGTACTATTGAAGCCTAGCTTGGAAAATTTTCAGCATTACTTTGCTATAGTGTGAGATGAGTGCAATTGTGTGGTAGTTTGAACATTCTGTGGCATTGCCCTTCTTTGGTATTGGAAGGAAAATCTTTTCCAGTCCCGTGGCCATTGCTGAGTTTTCCAAATTTGCTGACATATTGACTGCATCACTTTAACAGCATCATCTTCTTGGATTTGAAATAGCTCAGAGAATTCCATCACATCCGCTAGCTTTGTTCATAGTGATACTTCCTAAGACCCACTTGACTTTGCCCTGTAGGATGTATGGCTCTAGGTCAGTGATCACACCATTTTAGTTATCTGTATAATTAAGATATTTTTGGTATAATTCTGCATATTCTTGCCACTTCTTAATATCTTCTGCTTCTGTCAGGTCTATACCATGTCTCTCCTTTATTGTGCCCATCTTTGCATGAAATGTTCCCTTAGTATCTCTAATTTTTTTGAAGAGATTTCTAGTCTTTCCCATTCTATTGTTTTCCTCTATTTCTTTGCATTGGTCACCTAGAAAGGCTTTGTTATCTCTCCTTGTTATTCTGATAAAAATTAGGTGTTCACAAACTGCCAATTTTATTTTTTCATTACTCAGCTTATTTTCTGTCACAGACTTTCAAGCAGTCAGATCATAAAAATTTAATATCCATTTGCCTTATTACTGCATTTTAAATGCAGAGATAGGTAGGAGGCTTTGAGTATCCAGCCCTTGTCTTATTATCTGTATATGTTAGCATCTCTCGAGATCAGCTGAGCAATCAATAATTCATATCAGTCAGTGAATTTCTGGCTAAACAAGTCACTGCTAATCCATGGTCCTTCTTATCCAAAAAGTTTCTTCAGATATGCAACCTCTCATGTTCTTTTCGGGTATGTAGGATTATTCTGCTATTCCTCTTCACACAAATCACAGAGACTTACAGCATGAGAAGGTGCCTAGGATCTCTCATTACTTCCTTGCTTCTCCTAGTTTAAGGAGCTATTTGTACTTCTTGGGTACCAAATGGGTACATGAGAAAAATATTACTGTAAGTTGAGCAGAAGTATTTGCCAATCTAAATTCATTTTGTCTTTTTCCTGGGACAGTGATAAATTCTCCGTTGCTGGGAGGTGTGACGACATGACTGGATTTTAACCAATCAGATGTGAGCTGCTTCCATCCTGGCCACCAAGCCTTGCGCACAAGGTCTTCTGTGCTCATTCCTCCACTGTCGTCATGACAGAGACAAATGAATCCCTAGAGGCTGAAAAAATACCAGTTGTACAAGATGGAAAAGATTTTGCTTCCTGAATGAGCAGGCAGTCATAATCTGAAATACCCACTAGGACTCCTATTGATCAAGGAATAGACTTCTGTTTCTGTCCACCCATTACATTTAAGTGCGTTTCTTACCACAGGCTAGTTTATCCTAACCATATAATACACAGACCCATGTGATTAAATGTTTTGAAACAGAGGTTTATGTTCTGTAATACTGTACTGATGTGCCTTCTTGGGCTGTACTTTCAGAAGGGAACAGAGTACCACTTTCACTCCAATCCGCTACATTTTTCTAGATTGTCTGAATGACCCCTTGTTCATCCAAGAGAGGGGTCATCTCTCTTTTATAAAGGTTATTCCATATTTACCTACTTACTGTTTCTCCATCTTTTTCTCTTCTTTCCCCAGCTCGAAGAAGCTATTATTTTAGTGGGGGGCAGAAAGTTTTGTGTTACTCATCAAGTACTCCATTTTTAATCATGGTAAAGAGATTAGAAGGTTATTAATTGTATTTTGGAAATTACTCATAGAGAAATAAGTAATGTTCTAGCTGATTAATTGAGAGAAAAGCAAAGAGGACAAAGAAAAGCAAATGTGGGTGAATCTCTGTTAATATTCCCAAATATCACCCCACAACATCCGCAGTTTCACATCAAACAGATCACATAACCCAGAACTGCATCATCCCTTAGGGACTCAGAAATTAGCTTGAGTCCTACCCAGAATTTGAGGAATTGTGACACTTAAAAATGATTATTATTTTTGATAGTGAGGAATTCAGTCCATGCAGATTTTTATTCAGTACCTACTACACATGCCAATCACTGTTCTACAAATCCTTGTAGTGAAAGACCAACAGTCTCTCTTTTCTCTCAAGATACAAGTACCCAAAAGAGAGACCATACCCCCACACCTTCATCCTCTTCAAGCAACAGAGACCATGGCAAGGTTCTGTAATTCTCCACAAATGTTATCATGAAGTTGCTCATGCAATCTTAGATGAGGGAATGCAGCTCCCTTTGCATTGCTTCAAGAAAGCCATTAGTGCCATGAGTTCCTTGAGTGCAGTTCTTCGTTTGAGATATATTTCCTTATCTCCCTACCCTCCTCTAAGTACTCACAAAGTTTTGTGATGAAGAACTCAGAAAACTATGGAAATTGCCAACTGCCTCAAATTCTTCTAGGGCCAGCCTCACTCTTTAGTCTGGAGCAAAGCAGCACATATTCAAACTGTATCCTTGACACATGCTTGGATAAACTACAGTTTCCTGATTAAATATGCAGAGTAAATTCCAACATGGGTCCCAGGTGATATGCTGGGTGTTAAGTTTCCTAAAATACTTCTTTTTCTCAGTCATGTTTCTTATTCCATCTCAGTCAAGAGTTAATCCATATTGTACAAAGTCTCACCCCAGCTGGCTAAACTGAGAGCGTGAAATGAAAACCAGATATGTAATAAATATGGGAATTGTGACTTCAATGATGGAACACTGGGGAACTGAAGGATAGGAGATTTTTAGGTTTCTGGAGAACTTCCTTCTTCTAAAAACAACTTGACTTGCCTGGGTTAGATTATTTTGAGGTTATAAACTGTGGGTTAAAATAAAGTCTCAGGGTTCACAAGTCTGGTAAAACCACAAAGTTCTGTCTTGAATGGAATTTCTGGCGCCAAGCTTTGCATTGTTTTCACCTGAAACCATAATGAGAGGAGTCAAGTTTGAATGTGGGTAGAAAAAAGAAAAAGAAAACAAAAGACACTTGTTTATCACGTCACCAAGCAAGTGGGCAATCACACTGGTGCCAGATCTGCCCGGCATTTAAGCAAGAATCCTCGAGAAAGCCTAGAGAACCACTACTATTGCTTCACCCAGTTTCTCTCCAAAGATTTGGGCACTCACGTCCCACCGTCCTGGGGGAGGGCATGGGGTAAATCTGAATTTTTGTGGACAGCTTGGCCAGGGTTGGGAAAAGGGTTCCCTTTGTGGGAACTTGCTGGTTACGACAGCCAAAATACTTTTCACTGTATTCAGTCAAGTAGACCCCTTTGTCCCCTTTGTCGCTTCTCTTGGCTTTTTTAGTAACTTCTTTCCATCTTACTTCCATGGAGCTCATGCCTTTTTGTCTCAAGACCTTTAGTTGGTGTTGTTCAGTCACCCAGTCATGTCCGACTCTTTGTGACCCCATGTACTGCAGCACACCAGGCCTCCCTGTCCCTCACCATTTGCCACAGTTTGCCCAAGTTCATATTCATTGCATCAGTGATTATGCACAGCCATCTCATCTTCTGATGCCCTCTTCTCCTTCTACCCTCAATGTTTCCCAGCATCAGGGGCTTTTCTAACGAGTCGTCTGTTCAATCAGATGACCAAAACACTGGAGCTTCAGCTTGATCACTAAAACATCATTCGTAGTTGGGGAAGATGGAGGGGAGCAACTTTTGACTCAGATATCCTGCATGCTGCATGGAAAACAAATGGAAGAAGGCTCTGAATTGTGGAGGCCAGAGGATAGATTGCCTACAAAAATTTGGACCCAAGGATTGACACCATGGTGAGATCCCTGGGCTTTCTTTATGCCTCATTCACCTCTGACTTGGAGCTGAAGAAGCCAGCAAGCAGGAAATGCTAATAAGCATGGACAATCAAGCCTCAATAAAAGTCTATTCTTCTCTACCCAAAGGGCTAGGAAAGAGTCAACCTAAACAATAACACTAAACTCCAAACAAGTACCGCAGAGAAAGCTGCTGGCCCATGACCCACCCTCCCACACCCACTTCTGCCGGTGCGGTGTCTGAGAAGGCTGAGTGAGGGCCTGGGAAGCCTGTCTCCATGAGCTTTAATGCATCCCACCCTACCCTGGTGTCAGATGCCGCATGGGGAGTCTTGACTTCTAGCCTCACACTGTGGTAATGAAACTCCCCTCCCTCTCCATGCTCCAGAGGCCTTAGTTGAAGTCTAGCATAGGGTCAGACCTTCTACCACTGCCATCCCACCTCTGCCCCACATATCAGCAGAGGACATTGGTGTGAAATAAACAGGCATTCTAGCCACAGAGGTATCAGCAAAGGTCTAGACCAAAGCCTGAATTCTATCCCCAGCCCAAAAGCAATGAGGTGCCCTTCAACAGCCCCCTCCCTTACTTAGGGGTCAACACAGTAGGGAAACCTAGACTTACTAGGTTTACTGTAGGGAAACCTAGATTTCCACCCTCTTCTAGCTGTAAGGAAGAGGTATTCCACATCAATTGCCAGCTTCAGAGGAGGTCTGATAAAACAAAAGATTTAGATGAGATCTAGTTTCATAACATAATCTTCAAAATATCCAGGATATATCACAGATCACTCATCATACCAAGAACCAGTAAAAACCTCAACAATTAGTAAAGCCACCACCAAGATGACATAGATGTTGACATTATCTGACAAATGATTTAATAGAATTCTTCTGTAGCAGATTCACTGCAATTTCTCAGTGAAGTGGGCAGCTCGATTAGAATAGATGTAATGAATTATAATCCACATTTACTGAAATGTCTTTCTGAAAAGGTTCACTCAGCACCAGCAACCATAAAGAAGCAATGACAGCAATTAATAACAATGGTTTGTTACAAAATGAAATTGGAGCATAGCTTAAGAAATTGAGAATCAAGATAAATAGTATCCATGCTTTACTTCATCCACACACATTATAACCAAACCATTATCAAGTGAGTTACAGATTGGAATTCATCTCCATATCTCTGTCACCATCCCTCCTGACTCCTACATATACAACCCACAGTCACTTAGGAGTGCCTGCATACCTGATTGCTTATAACTTGGAATTATTCAAATATGGTCAAACATAATTATGAATATCATTTGCAAGAATGGAAACTGATGAAAATGTATGAGTCAAAGCTCTCCCTAGAAACAGATCAATAATATTTATGTGTATAAGATATATATTGATATATAATATATATGTATAACATAAATATAATGTTAACACCTGTCTATCTACCAATAATATAAATAATTATATGCATGTGTGTGTGTGTGTGTGTGTGTGTGTATATAAAACCTGTCTACCTACCTACATATTTATATCTGCACATATCTATCTGGATATATATCTGCAGATGTACAGATATATACATACAGCCATAGATAGGTATATAGTTTGTCTGTACTTGTATTTACACCTATAACTGTATCTATATATTGAGAGAAAGAGAGGTTGATTGATAGATTTTGAAAAATTAGCTCACACCATTACAGAGGCTGAGAAGTCACACAATCTGCCTTCTGCAAGCTGGAGACTCACGAAAGCTGATGACACAGTTTAGTCTGAGTCTGAAGGCTGGAGAATCAGAAGCATCTACACTCTGGGTTCCAGTCTGAGGGTAGGAGAAAGCGATGTTTCAGCTCCACAGTCAGGAAGAAGGGGCAATTCCTTTCTCAGCCTCTCTGTTGTATCCAATGGATGGGATGATGTTCATCCACATGGGGGTTCAGGGGAGCCATCTGCTTTACTGAGTCCAGCAATTCGAATGCTGACATCAGCCAGAAACACTCTCACCCACACCTAGAAATAATGTTTAGCCAAAATCTGGGTTAAGCCCCATAGTCCAGTCAAGTGGATACGTTACAAAAGGTAAGTGGCCCGTCTAACTTTAAGTTAAATAATTAATTTTCTATTTATTCTGGACTACTTCCCTGGTGGCTCAGACAATGTGGGAGACTTGGGTTCAGTCCCTGGGTCAGAAAGATCCCCTGGAGAAGGAAATGGCCATCCACTCCAGTACTCTTGCCTGGAAAATTTCATGGACAGAGGCGCCTACAGTGGATTACAGTCCATGGGGTCACAAAGAGTTGGACATGACTGAGCGACTTTACTTACTTTCCTTTCTTAAAGAGTTTTCAGTGCCTGCTGCCTTAAGAAAACAACCCCCAACTTATTTTATTGAATCTGGTAAGTCTTTAGGATATCATTTCACTGCAAATGGTGTTTCTTCTTTCTCTCTTTTTACAATCAGATTTTATTGAGTCTTTATTTATGAGATAATGGTATGATTCAGAAGAAATACAAGGCTTTTCATAGAATTTTTTTCCCCTCTCTGAGATAAAAGTCTAAAAGTTCTCGTAAACACCTCCACTCTTAAAAGTAAGAAATGGCAGACCCCACTAGGGTTTCAGAATCATGGGCTATCTTTAATTGCATGGTCATCTGTCTTTACATGATATCTTCCACCTGGCATTTAATGGCAAGAGAAAAAAAGTGTGGATGATTAACTTTTCTATTTAAATAAATACAAATAGAAATATAAAAAGATAAAAAAGATAAGTTTATCATTTTCCACTTTTACTCATTTTATTAGTGAATCTCAGGGATGGGTCCTGTTAGGGGAAAAAACAAGATGGTATTCAATTTGAATAAAAAATAAAAGAAGGAAAAGAGGAAGGAAGGAAGAAAAGGAGGGAGGGAGGAAGTCCTTCTTTTATGTAGCATCTCTAACATGTGACCATATTTGTAACGAATTATTCCTTATCCTAGAAATCCATTTGACTGTGCTGTGAATGAATCCTTGAAAATTTCCCAAGACACAGAAAATGGAATTTTTCTACCCAGGACTCTGTAGTATTGTGAATTATCTGAGGTAGAGCACACTCATTATAATTCTTTCCAAATTAGTAAACCACAAAAATGTAGGAAGCAGAAAATTACTTGCAAGCAAATGAAACCAGTGTTTATAGTAATTAACAGATGAGGGGTTTGGGGGAATTAATTTAAGGAGCAGGAGAATCTACACTATTTAATTAGACAACGACACTATTATAGAAACTTTACACAATACGTGCTAAGCAGCTCATAGTCAACCTTCTAGTATCTGAGACATCCACTTTCAGCTCTACAGTGTTGATGGAAATATAAAACGCAAGCACTTTATCTTTACCCACGCAGCATTTTCCTGTTTAGTTTACAATTGATTGTGCATGACTGGAGAACGTGTTAAGGATATTTGGACATTCTTAAATCTTTATAAATTAAATCTGAGACATGGTTAATCCTTATGGTAGAGGTAAACTCTAGAAATCTTAAGTGCAACTCTATAAAATATTCTTCTTGATTTTTTAGGATTTGGTCACATTTCTGTATCATTTCCTGAGAAATGGCAAACCCTTCCTCCAACTGAGTTCTTCTCTGATTTTTTCTGCAGCCACCCCAAAACCGAACTCTGGCAATAAGGACTTAGAACATTACCAGGATGGTATGAAATGTCAGAATTTCTGGAGAAAACCTTGTGTGTGCTGGGGATAGCAGCTGTCTGAAGTTCTAGTAATGTTCAGGACCACTTGGGAAGGAGTTGGTTTTTCTTTAGATAATACCTAGATCTGTTATTTTATAGTAAACTCTGATTGTCATGCACTTTTCAAGTGGTGCAGTAGCAAAGAATCCACCTGCCAAGGCAGGAGACTCAAGAGAAACGGGTTCAATCCCTGGGTCAGGAGAAGGAAATGGCCACCTGCTCCACAATTCCTGCCTGGAAAATTCCATGGATGGAGGAGCCTGGTGGGCTCCAGTCCATGAGGTTGCAAAGAGTCAGGCATGACTGAGCACACACACCACTACCACTAATTGTCAACAGATCATTACAAAGAGTGAATTGTAAATTTGGCCCACCTGATGAGCTCTGCCATCTCACTTCAATGGCTTTTAAGATTTTTTTGCAAGTATTCGGAAAAAATTTTATAGGAGTTAAATGACATTAGAAAGAGAAGACTCAAAACAGAAAGCCTTCTGGAATAGTTTTTACATAATACTTTATAGCTTACAATGCTTTGTACATGTAACCTCAGCCGATGGCCTATTTATTCCCATCCAGTCTTGGAGTACAATTCCATGTCTTAGATGATTCAGCAGTACATAAAAATCAGCTTGGCCCTACTCATGCAAATACAATCTGAACTCAATTTTAAGAAACCACAGATTTTCCCCTTAGGGAATGGACTGTTTGTGGGCAGTCTGTCTCTTTATAAGAAAATTATTTTCTAGTGGAGCATTTTCACAGGCTAAAACTGAATTCAAGTATTTTCACTGCGAAAGTGTATCTAGATATTTCAAAGGAATATTCCAAAATACTAAACATGAGCAGTTTTCTTGGTTTTTTGGTGGTTTTTTTTTTTTTTTTTGCAGTTTAAATAGCTATATGCAGCCCTTTGAGCTTCCCAGGTGGTACTAGTGGTAAAGAAGCCACCTGCCAATGCAGGAGATTTAAGAGAGGTGAGTTCGATCCCTAGATTGGGAAGATCCGCTGGAGGAGGGCATGGCAACCCACTCCAGTATTCTTGCCTGGAGAATTCCATGGACAGAGGAGCCTGGTGGGCTACAGTCCATGGGGTCACAAAGAGTCGGACAAGACTGAAGCGACTGAGCCCAGCCGCCTGCACGCACAGGGAGCCTTAGGTAAAATTCTGCTCAAGGACTGATTTTTGTTATCAGATTAAACTAATGGATTCTAAGTCTTGCAAAATCTCTCACTTTTACTTAGGGAAAAAGAAGCAATTTCACTTACCTTGTGTCAGTTACCTATTGATTACTACTTCTCATTGCCCTCCTGATGATACTGGAGCCGGATGCGTAAACATTTTTTTCACAGATGGCGCAACGGTACGTGTTGTCAGCAGATGGCGACAGAGAACACTGCAGGAAACAGAGGTTTTGCTTCCGTGGATTTCTTTTTTTTTTTTTTCTTTTTTATTAACAGACTTTATTTTTTAAAGCAATTTAATGTTTGAAGACAAACTGAGAGATATTTCTTATACTTACTTCCACTCTGCCTCCTTCACCATCAACATCCTGTATCAGAGTGGTGCATTTTTTTTTTTTTTTTTTT
>ML664170.1:8287598-8423826 GCA_007570785.1 Antilocapra americana | reverse complement strand
TGAAAATTAACATGCTTCAATGCCCTTCTCCCATATCATCCCACCCTCACCCTCATCCACAAAGTCCATGAGTCTCTTCTATACATCTGCGTTCCTTTTGCTGTCTCGCATGTTGGGTTCTCGTTACCGTCTTTCTAAATTCCATATATATGCGTTAATATACTGTATTGTTGTTTTTGCTTCTGGCTTACTTCACTCTGGATAATGGGCTCCAGTTCCGTCCATCTGAGTAGAATTGCTTCAAATGAATTTTTTTTTAATGCTGAGTAATATTCCATTGTGTATATGTACCACAGCTTTCTTATCCATTCGTCAGTTGATGGGCATCTAGGTTGCTTCCATGTCCTGGCTATTGTAAACAATGCAGCTATGAACATTGGGGTACACGTGGCTCTTTCAATTCTGGTTTCCTCGGTGTATATGCCCAGCAGTGGGATTGCTTCCGTGGATTTCTGTCCTCTTGCTTCTATGGTGCCCAGCTACCAGCAATGCACCGGACACCAGTGCTGTTCTGCTGAATGGCACCTTCCACCATGGCAGATTCTTCTGGCACTTCAAAGGGCAGTGTTTCAGCAAATTCCATGATGCAACACTTGATGATGCACCGTTTCCCAGGCTTTCCACCCAGAAGAGAGCTTCCTGGCAATTTCAGTCGGCTATTTACCGCAGAGGACTTCACCATCCAATGGGCCATGGCCACGGCCGCGACCTCTCCACTGCGAGGGAAGGAGTTTCTCTTCCAGATTTGGCTTTTCTCTTGGTGTTCTGCTTCTGTACTCAGAGATAGAGTCTCCTCCCTAGATGTCTTCTTCCATTATTCTTTAGAGTTTTTCTGTGGTAAGTTAGTGGTAACAGTTATTAACACTTTAAACTTTCTTTGTTAAAATTATAATGTGATTTACATCTTGAAACTGGACTCTGAATGACTCATACCTTCAAACAATTTTAAATTTAATAGTAACTGACAATACAAATACAAATTTGTTTCTCCAAAAACGTGTTATAATAACATCAGTTCAGTTCAGTTCAGTCGCTCAGTCGTGTCTGACTCTTTGCAACCCCATGAACCAAAACACGCGGGGCTTCCCTGTCCATCACCAACTCCTGGAGTTTACCCAAACTCATGTCCATTGAGTTGGTGACGCCATCTAACCATCTCATCCTCTGTTGTCCCCTTCTCCTGCCGTCAGTCTTTCCCAACATCAGGGTTTTTTCAAATGAGTCAGCTCTTTGCATCAGGTGGCCAAAATACTGGACATTCAGCTTTAACATCAATCCTTTCAGTAAACACCCAGGACCGATTTCCCTTAGGATGGACTGGTTGGATCTCCTTGCAGTCCAAGGAACTCTCAAGGGTCTTCTCCAACATCACAGTTCAAAAGCATCAATTCTTCTGTGCTCAGCCCTCTTTATAGTCCAACTCTCATATCCATACATGGCCACTAAAACAGCATCTGAAAAAACATGATCCCACAATTTTTCTTTCAGTAGACATTATATGTAAAATATCCTCTTACTGTCAACATAAATAGATTACCTAATAGAATGTGTGTGTGCTTGCTAAGTCACTTTCATTGTGTTCAACTCTTTGCAACCCTATGGACTGTGGCCTGCCAGAATCCTCTAGCCATGGGATTTTTCAGGCATAAATACTGGAGTGGGTTTCCATTCTCTCCTCCAGAGATCTTCCCAAACCAGGGAACAAACTCAGGTCTCTTACATCTTCTGCATTGGCAGGTGGGTTCATTACCATTAGTGCCACCAGGGAAGTCTGACCTAATAAAATAAATATTATCAAACTAATCTGTTGAACATTGATATTTGAAAGGGAATTTCCTTTAGTGGAAATGCAGCTGAAATATTTACACAGGTAGCTCAGTGGTAAAAAAAAAAAAAAAAAAAATCCAGTTGCCAATGAAGGAGACACTGGGTTTGATCTGTGGGTCAGGAAGATCCCCTGAAGCAGGAAATGGCTACCCACTCCAGTACTCTTGCCTGGAAAATCCCATAGACAGAGGAGCCTGGTAGGCTACAGTCCATGGGGTCACAAGGAGTAGGACACAACTCAGCAGGCAGGCACATAGGCATTTATCAGTAAGAATGTCAAAAGAAATGAAACCAATTATGTACTTTTAAATAGAATCAGATTCTGTATACAGATATTTTTTGACTTGTGATGGGGAGATATCCCAATAAACTCATAACAAACTGAAAACATCTTAAGCTGAATATCCATCTGATACACCTAACTAACTGAACATCCTAGCCTAGCCTAGTCTACCTTAACTGTGCTCAGAACACTTTCATTAGCCTACAATTGGGCAAAACCATCCAACCCAAAGCCTAAAGTGTTAAATATCTCATGTAGTTTATTGAAAACTGTACTAAGAGTGAAGAATCATGGTTGTACTGGGTACAGAATAGTTGTACATGTATTCTCTGTTCACTGTCATGACCATGTACCTGAACAGGAGCTGTGAAATGATTTCATTGCCCAGCATCATGAGAAACATCATGCTGTGGATCACTAGCCTGGAAACAGACCAAATTTAAAAATTCAAAGTACACGTTCTATTTTCTTTTGAAATGTTGAAGCTTTACTTAATTTAAATTCAGGAAGCATTTATGATAGATATATTCCTTCAATCTTGGGGCTGTGTTTTCTTTTCATATGAAGTATGAAAAATTCATACTCATAATATTCAAAGATACCTGCACTCAAGTCCCAAACTTTATCAAATTCTGATCTCACCCTTTTGCACTCTATGTTAGTCATCAAATTAGTGAAGTACACAATACCCAAACCCTATTGCACACAGAGAGTGTTTTGCTTGTTGATCAGTTTCTTTATCTAGTGGTTATCAAAGTGTGGTCTAGGACCATCAGCATCAATAACATCTGGGAATTTATTAAAAATACTAAAGATACTGAATACTAATGCCATGAAATTAAAAGATGCTTACTCCTTATAAGAAAAGCTATGACAAACCTAGACAGTATATAAAAAGCAGAGACATTACTTTGCTGGCAAAAGTATGTATAGTCAAAGCTGTCGTTTTTCCAGTAGTCATGTGTGGATGTGAGAGTTGGACCATAAAGAAGGCTGAGTCCCAAAGAATTGATGCTTTCAAACTAAGGTGTTGGGGAAAATTCTTGACAGTCCCTTGGACTGAAAGGAGATCAAGCTAGTTAATCCTAAAGGAAATCAGTCCTGAATATTCATTGGAAGGACTGATGCTGAAGCTTGAACTCCACTTCTTTGGCCACCTGATGCAAAGAGCCAACTCACTGGAAAAGACCCTGATGCTGGGAAAGATAGGAGGCAGAAGGAGAAGGGAATGACAGAGGATGAGGTGGTCAGATGGCATCACCAACTCAATGGACATGAGTCTGAGCCAAGTTCCAGGAGCCGGTGAAGGACAGGAAAGCCTGGTATGCTACAGTCCACGGGGTTGAAAAGAGTTGGACGTGACTGAAGGAACGAATAACAATAATTTCAGAAATTGTGGGGTTGAGGTCCAGTTATCTCTGCAAGCTTATGTTGTACTGAATGCTTATCTCTGTGGCACTATGATAAAGTCAAAAAGTCATAAGTTGAAGCAGTATACATCAGGGACACTCTGTACATGTTAGATGACATAATTTAAAACACCTCTGAACTTCCCAGAATGAAAGGCTACTCCCTAACACTAATGGATTTTACAGCACTTGGATCAAAGAAACTGAGATAATATTCAGTGATCTTAAGGAACAATTTTGCTGTTAGACAAATAAATATGTAGGTTAACATTTCTTTCCTAATTTTCTCATCTAAAGGGGCCCTCCTTCCCTTTGCCCTACATGTGGAATAACCTCACAATGTCAGAACTTAGTCTTGAGACTTTCTGTAGATTTAAAGGTTATTTAGTTTCAAGCAACAGAAACTTTTGATGTCCAACTACAGCAAGTATGAATTTTTTTTTAATATTATTGGGCAGCTTACAAAATTGGCAGGAAGTCTGGAGAGTTGGGCTCAGGAAAGGCTTGGGATAAGAGCTCCTCCGGAATTCCAGGCAACAGGCATACTCCATCATTCTGTCAAGGGGACCTGTGAGAGGTAACATGTTCTGAACGCTCTTCTGTCCTTAAGTCTTTCTACTCAAAAGTCAGAGTCCTCAGATGTGATCCCAGTTTCTCTAGCTTAGTCATATGCCAATCCCTTGCTTAGACAAGAGAGCATTGTGATTTTCAGTCTCACCAAAACTGCACAAATTGGGAGAGTTAATTAACTCAATGGAAATCAGGATGATATCAGCTGGAGCAGGGTAAAAGAATACTGGGACATATGAGCACTTTTTTCACTGTGCAGACCATTGAGATCAAGTCTCTCATTCTGGAAGCACTGCAGCTAACAACTAAGTGACAGATGAAACACACTCAAAGAGTGACTTACTATAGTAGTTGAAAGCCTGGTAAACGTTTCCTGTGGGTTGTCTGTGTGTTGGAGGAAAAGCAAGTTTACTCCAAAGAGCTTTGAAGAGGCAAATCTACTTTCCATGTTCCCCAGTGCATGTGTCCTGGTCACTACTGAACTTTATCCCATCAAACCAAAAATATCAGTGATGGTGATGTGGTGTCCACAGCTAAAATGTTCTTCCTTCTCCAAATAGGAAACTAAAGGTGTAGTGACTACTTAACTTCCTTCCTTGCCCTTAGGACCCACTCAAAAAATGATGTGCAAATGATCATGAAGAGTCCCTACGTAGTATATTAGTTTCCTGTGGCTACCATAAAAATTGCCATGAATTTGGCAGCTTCAAACAACAGAAATTCTCTCATAGCTCTGGAGGTCAGTACAGTATCAGTTTCCCAGGCCAGAATCGAGTTGTTGGCAAAACTATGTTCTCGCTGGAATCGCTAGGGGAGAATTCACTCCTTGGTCTCTTCCAGCTGTGGCTAATTGCTGGTATTCCTTTGCTGTGACCACATCACTCCAGTCTCTGCATCCATCTTTATATGGTCTTCTCCTTTTCTGTTTCCTTCTCTTCTAATTTCCTTCTGCCTCTTTCTTATAAAGACACTTGTGACTACATCTAAAGCTCATTTAGTTAATCCAGGATGATCTCCAATGGCAAGATCCTTAACTTAATCATGCATGCAGAGACCTTTTTCTTTATAAGGTAACATTTGTAAGTTTCGAGGAGTAGGCCCTGTCATCTGTGGGTGGCCATTATTCAGCCTAGTACATTGAGCACCACTCAAAACACTTTGACTGCTGTCTGAATGTAATAGCTGAATGACTCTGGGCTATTTCCCTTGGAGAGAAAGTAAACGTGTCCTGTGCTTGGAAAGAAAAAGTGGGTTAGGAAGCAGCTGCTCCACTAGCATCTAGATGTAACCATATGACTAGTGACTGTAGTGGAAAGTGGAAATAATTGATGTTTGTCATTTCGGGCCAAAGGTATTACAAAGCTGGTGTCTCTCTGCAATAGTCACTTTTTCTTTCTTCTGGCTGCATATGACTATGAAAAGTAAATTTTTGAGACACAAAATGGAAAAATCTGAGTTCCTCAATGATTATGTGGAAGAAAGGCATCTGCCAATATATCTAAAATAGGATCAACACAAAGAAACATCCTCATAGAAACATCGTAGTGAAAATGTGAGCACCTGATAAATAAAGATCTTAAACTGTCAGAGAGAAAAGACAAACCACCTACAAAGACATGATGGATTAACAGATGATGCATAGGTTTTTGATAGAATTTTCAGTAATAATAAGAGAAGCCAGTAGACAGGGGGAAGACTTTGAAGTGTTGAGAAGAAATACAACCAAGAATGATGTATCTTTCCAAACTTTACTACTGCTGCTGCATCGCTTCAGTCGTGTCCAAATCTGTGCGACCCCATAGATGGCAGCCCACTAGGCTCCACCATCCCTGGGATTCTCCAGGCAAGAACACTGGAGTGGGTTGCCATTTCCTTCTCCAATGCATGAAAGTGGAAAGTGAAAGTGAATTCGCTTAGTCATGTCCGACTCTTAGCGACCCCATGGACTGCAGTCTATCAGGCTCCTCCGACCATGGGATTTTCCAGGCAAGAGTACTGGAGTGGGTTGTCATTGTTTTCTCCAAAACTTTACTACTAGAAGAAGGATAAAAGTATCTTAGAAATCAGAGTCTGAATGTTTATCTTTGCATGAAATGTTCCCTTGGTATCTCTAATTTTCTTGAAGAGATCTCTAGTTTTTCCCATTCTATTGTTTTCCTCTTTTTCTTTGCATTGATCGCTAAGGAAGGCTTTCTTATCTCTCTTTGCTATTCTTTGTAACTCTGCATTCAAATGGGAATATCTTTCATTTTCTCCTTTGCTTTTCGCTTCCCTTCTTTTCATAGCTATTTGTAAGGCCTCCTCAGACAGCCATTTTGCTTTTTTGCATTTCTTTTCCATGAGGATGGTCTTAATCCCTGTCTCCTGTAAAATGTCACAAACCTCCGTCCATAGTTCATCAGGCACTCTGTCTATCAGATCTAGTCACTTAAATCTATTTCTTACTTCCACTGTATAATCATAAGGGATTTGACTTAGGTCATACCTGAATGGTCTAGTGAATTTGCGCAAACTCCAGGAGATCCTGAAGGACAGAGGAGACTGGTTTGCTGCAGTTCTGGAATCAGAAAGAGTTGGATATGACTTAATGACTGAACAACAACACTCTGAATCTAGATTCTGCCTCAGGTTAAGGCAGAGAATCTGCTGAGGATGTTGACAAAAAGAAATAACTAAGGAAGCTACTTATTGTTACAAAGTACATTTATTTTCATTTAGACTAATTAAGCAATCAGTCAATTAAGCAAACAAGGCATGACAGATTATTACCTTATACCTATTATTTGTGGAAACACTTCATTTTCTCTGGCTTTATTTTATTCACAGTTGACCTTTTATTCATAAGTCTCCTCACCCAAGCAGCACTAGGTGGTCATAGCAAACTCAGATAACTATCTGAAGCAAAATCAGAGTACCCTGGGGAGAGGGTTTTGAGTACAGTGTTGTTCTTTTCTGTTGGGTGGTAGGCCAGTCACTTTATGCTAATTAGGGACATGGGCATATTTGATATGTTTTACCTTCTTTTGGTTCAAATTAACATCAACTTTGTCTGTTGCTTTAGACTCAGGATAGAGTTTTTACAACTGATCCTACTTGGGTTTACAAATGAATGCAGAGTTCCAAAGAATAGCAAGGAGAGATAAGAAAGCCTTCCTCAGCAATCAATGCAAGAAATAGAGGAAAACAGTAGAATGGGAAAGACTAGAGATCTCTTCAAGAAAATCAGAGATATTAAGGGAACATTTCATGCAAAGATGGGCTCAAAAAAGGATAGAAATGGTATGGACCTAACAGAAGCAGAAGATATTAAGAAGAGGTGGCAGGAATTCACAGAAGAATTGTACAAAAAAGATCTTCACGACCCAGATAATCACGATGGTGTGATCACTCACCTAGAGCCAGACATCCTGGAATGTGAAGTCAAGTGGGACTTAGAAAGCATCACTATGAACAAAGTTAGTGTAGGTAATGGAATTCCAGTTGAGTTATTTCAAATCCTGAAAGATGATGCTGTGAAAGTGCTGCACTCAATATGCCAACAAATATGGAAAACTCAGTAGTGGCCACAGGACTGGAAAAGGTTAGTTTTCATCCCAATCCCAAAGAAAGACAATGCTAAAAAATGCTCAGACTACCACACAATTGCACCCATTTCACATGCTAGTAAAGTAATGCTCAAAAATCTCCAAGCCAGGCGTCAGCAATACGTGAACTGTGAACTTCCAGATGTTCAAGCTGGTTTTAGAAAAGGCAGGGGAACCAGAGATCAAATTATCAACATCCTCTGGATCATTGAAAAAGCAAGAGAGTTCCAGAAAAACATCTACTTCTGCTTTATTGATTACGCCAAAGCCTTTGACTGTGTGGATCACAATACTGTGGAAAATTCTGAAAGAGATAGGCATACCAGGCCACCTGACCTATGTCTTGAGAAACCTGTATACAGATCAGGAAGCACTAGTTAGAACTGGACATGAAACAACAGACTAGCTCCAAATAGGAAGAGGAGTACATCAGGGTCGTATATTGTCACCCTGCTTATTTAACTTATATGCAGAGTACGTCATGAGAAATGCTGGGCTGGAGGAAGCACAAGCTGGAATCAAGATTTCAGGGAGAAATATCCATAACCTCAGATATGCAGACAACACCACCTTTATGGCAGAAAGTGAAGAGGAACTAAAAAACCTCTTGATGAAAGTGAAAGAGGAGAGTGAAAAAGTTGGCTTAAAACTCAACATTCAGAAAACTAAGATCATGGCATCTGGTCCCATCACTTCATGGGAAATAGATGGGGAAACAGTGGAAATAGTGTCAGACTTTATTTTTTTGGGCTCCAAAATCACTGCAGATGGTGACTGCAGCCATGAAATTAAAAGACACTTACTCCTTGGAAGGAAAGTTATAACCAACCTAAACAGCATATTAAAAAGCAGAGACATTACTTTGTCAACAAAGGTCCATCTAGTCAAGGCTATAGTTTTTCCAGTAGTCATGTATGGATGTGAGAGTTGGACAGTGAAGAAAGCTGAGTGCGGAAGAATTGATGCTTTTGAACTGTGGTATTGGAGAAGACTCTTGAGAGTCCCTTGGACTGCAAGGAGATCCAACCAGTCCATCCTAAAAGAGATCAGTCCTGGGAGTTCATTGGAAAGACTGATGTTGAAGCTGAAACTCCAATACTTTGGCCACCTCCTACGAAGAGCTGACTCATTTGAAAAAACCCTGATGCTGGGAAAGATTAAGGGCAGGAGGAGAAGTGGATGAAAGAGGATGAGATGGTTGGATGGCATCACTGACTCGATGGACATGGATTTGTGTGGACTCTGCGATTCAAGGGGTCACAAAGAGTCAGACACGACTGAGCGACTGAAGTGAACTGAACTGAATAGGTATTGATCACTATCAACTTTCAGAACTATAGAGGTTAACTATTCAGAAAGTTTCCATTAATGGTGGAATAGTGTCTTATCAGTGGTCTCACCTCCTCGGAAGCAACTGTAAAACTTTAAGGTGCTGAAGAGGAGACTGAAGCAGACTTAGATGTGAGTATACCTTCAAGACAAGGTTGTAGAGCTGTGTGAAGCAGACACCTATTTCTGTGACTTTTAGGATAAAGTTAATTGGAGTCTTTGAGGCCACCCAGTGTAAATGTGGGGTAGGGTGAGGTGTGAAAAATCATTTTCTTTTTTCGGATGGGGAAGCCAAAAAACTGATGCAAGCAAAGTACCACTAGAGTGAGGAAAGACACTAGAAAGGAAAAAGACTGAGGAAAAACATCAAATCCACATCTTTAACCTCAGAAAATACTCAACATGACCTTCTCTCAAGTATCTTGCTGTATAAATTCCAGACATAGGCTCTGTGTACTCTAATCTCTTATCTTCCCCATTTAGCAAGACCACCATGCTCTTCTTGGTCTCCTTTTGTGAGAGATTAAGGATTTTTTAGGTCTTTACTGGTCTGGGCACACCACAGGCTTGCCTGTATGTGTGACCTTCAAGATTCCAGGAGTATATCAGAACTTTAAAAAAGCCCATATGGACATTTTATTCTCCAAATTTTTGTGTTTTTGAGCCAGCCCCTTATTTGCTCCAACTGGTATTGCTAGCTCAGCTGCTGGCATGTTAAATAAGTGCTGCCCAGTTTCACGAATGCCCTGGATATAGGCTCTTTCCCACTGAGCAAATGTGGAGTCAGTTTAAATAAAGCAAGCCCTTTGAAGTGGGCTTTTCCACAAAACTGCCAGACAGGTGAAGTAGTTAATAGTTATCTGGGGATGGAGAATTTTCATTATTCCATCAAAGACTAAGCCCATGGAGAGTATACACCTTCAGATTAATGATTATTGAGGTATCTCAAGTATGAAATTACAAAAGTAATAGATCTCATAATGTGGACATCAAATCTTTATGATGTAGGGAAATTTCAAGGAGAAGTCAGTTGTTTAAATGTAGACAGTAGTGCATTTGTTTAATAACCATTTACAGACCTCTACTACATAGTTTTCAGTTTAAAAGGGACATTGTGGTGGCTGCAAAAATCAAAACCAAAACAAAACCACCCACTAATCCATTGGTCTGACCCTCCAAGAGTATGTAATCTAACTGAAAGTGAAAATGTTGCTCAGTCATGTCAGACCCTTTGTGACCTATGTAGGCTACCAGGCTCCTCTGTCCATGGAATTCTCTGGGCAAGAACACTGGGGTGGGTAGCCATTGCCTTCTCCAGGGAAGCTTTCCAACCCAGGGATCAAACCCAGGTCTCCTACATTGCAGGCAGATTCTTTACTGTCTGAGCCACCAGGGAATTTAATAATCCAGGTGATGAGACACAAAAAAACATGGATGGTTACATAGTTGTTGAGAGTCATTCTCTCATAGAGACCACACTCTTCGCCAAGTTATAACTATCTCAGTGCATGTATTATATGGACAAAGCAAATGTAAGGATTACTGAAATGTAAGGTAGGAAGAATGAGAGTATGTTGAATTCAACTATAAATAGCTGGATTTCCACAAAGCCAATCATTTATAATATAGATAGTTCAAACGAGTAGCTAAAAGTAGAAAACATTTGAGTGCAAAATAAAGGTTATAATGGTTATAATGACAGGTCTGGCATTCCTGTTTGACTCCCAGGACAAAAACAGTTTCTTTTTTCACATGTCTAAGATATAAGAGTAAAAAAATATACTGGGAAATTTGGGAGACAGATATTTCAGCCATCTCATTCTTTTGACTGATTATGTATTATTATATAACTATAGAGAATAAAAGAATAAAAAGTCATCACTTTTTACATATTTTCTTATAAAAATGTGAATTACAGATTCATCATAAAGAATTAAGATGTTAATAATAGTGTCATCTTATAGAAAAAACTTTTAAAAAGAAAGTACATAGATTTGAGCAAACATATTAGTTCAAAAGTATTTTGTTCTTTCTCCATGTCATTAAAAAGAAAAAAACCCCTATTCTCTAAATACAGTATTATGACACCACCTACTGGGAATTTAGAAGACAACAATCAAGTTATTTCAGCGTGACCATCCCTTCATCCCTTCTTCAAACGTTTTTAAAATTATCAATTCAGCCACGTTGTTGAATTTTTGAAGTCTTTGCAACATGTTTTCTGTCTCCACCATTCCACTGAAATGACCCTTTTCAACATCACCTACTCTTTTGTCCTTATTTTACTTAGAAACACTTATCTTAAATGACCACTTCCGACTTTTAGAAAAATTCTTCTGCTTGGAGCAAGAGACACCAGATCTTTCAACTTCATTGGAGAGCCTTCTCTGTTTTCTTGTTTTCGTTCCAACAAAACACTTTTTAATACTCCTCGGAACTCAGTTGTGGGCCCTCCTCTCTTTTCTCTACATTACTTTATTAGATAACATGAATTCCCTTGACTAACTGCATCTCAGATGTGATGACTGCCAAATTTATACCTCTGGAGATTAATCCTCCTCCAAACTGAAGACTTCAACTCAAACTGCAGACTTTCATGCAAACATAAAATTAAAATTAAATCCTACAAAACTGGAAACAAGTCCTGAAACCTTCCAGGTGTCCTTTTCCAATTACAACTTATCCTCCCTCCTGGAAGTAAATGTTATCCAGACTTACATGGTAATCCTTTTGTTTTCAGTTTGCCATTAGTGCATTCCTATATATTTATGTTTTACTTGGGTTTTTAAAGTTAAATAAACGGAATTAAACTTCTTCTTTTGGTCAGTCATATAAGATCCTCTTTCTCTTTTTATTGCTGTATAGTATTTCAATATATGAGCATACTAAAATATATCAGCTTATAGTTAATGGATATTTGGGTTGTTTCTCGTTTTTGCTGGGAGAAATATCAATAGCCTCAGGTGACACCAGATATACAGATGACACCACCCTTGTGGCAGAAAGTAAAGATGAATTAAAGAGCATCTTGATGAAAGTGAAAAAGGAGAATGAACAAGTTGATTTAAAACTCAACATTGAGAAAACCAAGAACATGGCATCTAGTCCCATCAGTTCAGTTCAGTTTAGTTGCTCAGTCAAGTCTGACTCTTTGTGACCCCATGAATCACAGCACACCAGGCCTCTCTGTTCATCACTTCCCGTAGTCCACCCAAACCCATGGCCATTTAGTCTATGATGCCACCCAGCCATCTCATCCCCTGTCGCCCTCTTCTCCTCCTGTCCTCAATCTTTCCCAGCATCAAGGCCTTTTCAAATGAGTCAGCTCTTCTCATGAGGTGGCCAAAATATTGGAGTTTCAGCTTCATCATCAGTCCTTCCAATGAACACCCAGAACTGATCTCCTTTAGGATGGACTGGTTGGATCTCCTTGCAGTCCAAGGGACTCTCAAGAGTCTTCTCCAACACCACAGTTCAAAAGCATCAATTCTTCTGTGCTCAGCTTTCTTTATAGTTCAACTCTCACATCCATACAAGACTACTGGAAAAACCATAGCCTTGACTAGATGGACCTTTGTTGACAAAGTAATGTCTCTGCTTTTTAATATGCTGTCTAAGTTGGTCCTAACTTTCCTTGCAAGGAGTAAGCGTGTTTCAATTTCATGGCTGCAATCACCATCTGCAGTGATTTTGGAGCCCAGAAAAATAAAGCCAGCCACTGCTTCTTATTGCCATGATCTTAGTTTTCCGAATGTTGAGCTTTAAGCCAAATTTTTCACTTTCCTCTTTCACTTTCATCAAGAGGCTCTTTAATTCTTCTTCACTTTCTGCCATAAGGGTGGTGTCATCTGCGTATCTGAGGTTACTGATATTTCTCCTGGCAATCTTGATTCCAGCTTGTGCTTCCTTCAGCCCAACATTTCTCATGATGTACTCTGCATATAAGTTAAATCTTGTCCCATCACTTAATGGAAAATGGGGAAATAGTGGAAACAGTGACAGACTTTATGTCTTTGGGCTCCAAAATCACTGCAGATGGTAACTGCAGCCATGAAATTAAAAGATGCTTGCTCTTTGGAAGAAAACGTATGACCAACCTAGATAGCATATTAAAAAGCAGAGACATTACTTTGCCAACAAAGATCTGTCTAGCCAAAGGTATGGTTTTCCAGTAGTCATGTATAGATGTGAGAGTTGGACTATAAAGAAAATTGAGTGCCAAAAAATTGATGCTTTTGAATTGTGGTATTGGAGAAGACTCTTGAGAGTCCCTTGGACTTCAAGGAGATCCAACCCATCAATCCTAAGGAAATCAGTCCTGAATATTAATTGGAAGGACTGATGTTGAAGCTGAAACTCCCAATACTTTGGCCACCTGATGCAAAGAACTGACTCATTGGAACAGAACCTGATGCTGGGAAAGATTGAAAGCAGGAGCAAAAGGGGACAACAGAGAATGAGATGGTTGGATGGCATCACCAACTCAATGGACATGAGTTTGAGTAAGCTCCGGGAGTTGGTGATGGACTGGGAAGCCTAGCATGATGTAGTCCATGGGGTCGCAAAGAGTTAGACACGACTGAGTGACTAAACTGAACTGAGTTTTTGCTAGTATAAAAAATGCTTCCAAGAACCTTTTTGTAGGTGAAAATAGACACACGTATACCAAAATATCTTTAAGAAAAATACTTAAACATGACTGAGTGACTGAACTGGGGAAAAAAAACCCTGAATGATGTACTCATAGCTTGAGATGTTTTAAATTATTGCTAAACACTTTTCCAAAGATGTTGCATTAATTTACATACCCACCAGTATAATTTGTGTTCCTGTTGCTACATACACATACATATCCACCAATATTTGGATGTTCTTTTTTTTGCCAGTGTTGTGGGTGTTTGGTGATATCTCATTGTGATTTTAATTCCCATTTTCCTTATTATTTATGATGCTGAATACTTTTCTGATTATCAGTCATTTGGATATATTTTTGGTAAAGCCCCTGCTCAAGCTCACTGTTCTTATTGAATTCTCAGACATTTTTGTATTTTATATATACACACACACACACACACATATACATATATTTATACATATATGGACATCCCAGGTGGAGCTAGTGGTAAAAAACCCACCTGCCAATTCAGGGACATAAAAGACATAGGTTTGATCCCTGGGTCAGGAAGATCCCCTGGAGGAGGGTATGTCCACCCACTCCAGTATTCTAATCTCGAGAATCCCATGGACAGAGAAGCCTGGCATACATACACTTGGCAGGGTTGCAGTCAAACACAATTGAAATGACTTAGCATGCATATACATACATATATATATATATATATATATATATATAATATAATACAATTTATATAACAGGGCTTCCCAGGTGGCTCAGTGGTAAAGAATCTGCCTGCCAACCAGGAGATGCAGGTTTGATCCCTGGGTCAGGAAGATCCCCTGGGAAATCTCATGGATAGAGGAGCCTGATGGGTTATAGTCCATGGGGTTGCAGAGTCAGGCACAACTTAATGACTAAATAACAACAAATATATCTATACATATACATATATTATATATAATTTTTTCTTTGTGGCTATGTTTTGCTTCAGCGTCTTCATCACAGCCTGAACTCTGCAACTCTGAAAGTCAATTTCCTAGAATCCTTCCTGTGTGGTTGCTAGTTAGCATGGGACAAAAGAATTGCAAGACTAGGGGAGTATTCATAGAAGTGGATGTGCCTTTGTTCTCCGAAGGCTATTAGATGTGCTGACTGATACACACAGAGGTGCCGACAGGTTCTGACTTGCACCTGTTCTCCACCCCATACCCAGCTTGTTCTTCAATTGCAAACTCTCTGACCGTAAGTTGCTTCAGTCCCATCATCATGGCAGAGTTGTATACAGGGTAAACATTCTCTGTTAAAAAGCAGAAACATTGCTTTGCTAACAAAGGTCCATAAAATGAAAGTTATGGTTTTTCCAGTAGTCATGTATGGATGTGAGAGGTGGGCCATAAAGAAGGCTGAACAGTGAAGAATTCATGCTTTCAAACTTTGGTGTTAGAGAAGTTATTGAAAGCCCCTTGGACTGCAAGGAAATCAAATCAGACAATTCTAAAGGAAATCAACTCTGAAAATTCACTGGAAGGACTGATGCTAAAGCTGAGCTCCAATTCTTTGGCCACCTGATGTGAAGATCTGACTCACTGGAAGAGATCCTGATGCTGGGAAAGATTGAAGGAAGGAAGGAAAGGGGACAACAGATGGCAAAATGGTTGGATGGCATCACTGACTCAATGGACATGAGTTTGAGCAAAATCTGGGAGATGGTAAAGGACAGGGAAGCCTGGCATGCTGCAGTCCATGGGGGTGCAAAAAGTCGGAAAAGACTGAGCAACTGAACATACCTTTTTGTAGATCTAGGAGCATTCTCTTCAAAACTCCACTCAACAGCCGGTCATACTTGGCTTCCTAGGTTTACTGGTCAGTGACACCTTCTCTGATATGCAAACTTCTGTCCTAGACTGTCACCTTCCAGCTCCTTCCATAATTATGTTTTAATTATTATGAGTATCTTATCTCGCAACTCATCATTCTGCTTCCCTCATTTAACCTCATAAATGTAGTTATTGATATCAAGAGGCTCCAGAGTAACTGAATCTTGAGTAATCTACCATCTTTTATCTTCAATTTGATTAGACTAAAATGGATTGATGTTGCCTGTCATAAAGGGGATGCTGGTAGTCCATGGACTGCAGTGGTAAAACTGTGACTTAGATTATCACATGAATTCTGTGGAAAGAGTGACTCAGTAGCTGCTGCCATATTTTGCTGAAAACTTGTTATATCAAGGGATTGATTGGTTACATCAAAGTGCACTGAAGAATATGAAGAAAGAAAAGGATGATCTCAGGGCATTAAATTCCTATCTCAAAACCTGGGTAAAGGACAAGAAAACTAAAACTATCTTAAATGATCTTCCCAAGTGGCACTTGTGGTAAGGAACCTTCCTGCCAATGCAGGGTATGTAAGAGACTTGGATTCGATCCCAGGATCGGGAAGAGCCCCTGGAGGAGGGCATGGCAACCTACTCCAATATTCTTGCCTGGAGAATCCCATGGGCAGAGGAACCTGGCAGGCTATGATCCACAGAATTGCAAAGAGTCAGACACAACTGAAGCAAATTAGCACACACATCTTAAATGAAAGCCTTGTCTCCTATAGCCACAGGGACTTTTCTGGAAGTCTCCCCAGAATGATGTTTGCCTTTCAGAAGCAATTTTGATTTTGAGCACTTTTTTACTTCCTTGACGCTTCAATAGCCTCAGCCTCCTCCAATTTTTTTTTTATATGTGTCCCTTGGTACCACCCATCCACAAATTGAAGCTAACTGTGCTTTCTCCGTTTTACCACTGCTCTCAGACCTATTTGCAGATTCCAGTTAGATTGAGGCCTTCTTTATACTTATTGGCATTTTTTTCTGGGGGTTTTAGGATGTACAGAATTGTTTTTTACTTGAAACTCTGATACCTACTCATATTTGCTAAACCTGTCAAAAGTCTTGCCAAAATACAATAGTTGCATGTAGCTTGGCTCCATCCACTAGTATTTTGTAGCTTATAAGAATGTGTGTCACTTCATTTTGTTGAAAAATGCTGTCTTTGGATTTTTCTTTTACTTTTTTTAATGGTTACATCTTAGACAGTATGTTATCAAAATTATCTCATCCCACCCACAAGTCCATTCTTTATATAATTTTATTACTGCACCGCCATCTTGCACATTGCAAATACCTTCTCTCACTGCATTGCCTTGTCTCTTCATGCTCTTCAGGGAATCTTTTGATTGACAGAATTCTTAATGTCGCGTGGTTATCAAATATTTCCTTCATGTTTAATTCCTTTTCTGTTGAGAAGTCCACTGTTACTCCAAGACCTTAAAGATACTCCCCATATATCATCTTCTAAAAGATTTATAGACGTCTGTGATTTAGCCATCATAGAACAGCTGGTATCAGAATAACTTTCCTGACATCAATAACCACTAAAATTGGATTTTAAAAATATGAAGCAACTCTTTTCAGTGTTAGGACAATGGACATACAAGGTGGCACTGCTTGAGGGCAGTGTAGAACATGCTTTCTTCCTGGAGACATTTTCAAAATACGGGCTACAGGAAGTGCAATCCAGAGAGCCATTTTTTATTGGGTTGAATTTCCAGGACTAGGGAAGGCACACTGAAGTTCGAAATGGATAGATGATTCTTCTTTTTATAAGAAATTAAATGACCAGTTTGAAAAGTGATGCCTATCTTTAAAATAATCATGCTTGCTGGTCCAACTTTTAAGATAATCCTAGGTGCTGTGTGGAAGTGTGAGCACAGCATAATTTTCATAATCATTTTAAGGAGTGGCTGTAGTTTTAGTACTTAATTTCCTCTCAAGCCTCGGGCTTGTGATTTTAAGCTCACCAGACTACAAAAGAAAAACAAGGCAGATAATTGAGCTATTTTTTCACTTAAAATAATTTTAACATAAATGTTGACTTTTTAAATCATTTTAAAATTAATATACACTTCAAAATCAATGTCTAAAATGGTAAATATCAGATATAATCTGCTCAAACAAAAACTTTTATGTCCTCAATATTTTTCATGTGAGGAGATCCTGAGACCAAAAAGTTTGAGAGCTACTATTCTATACCAGTAATATTCAGTTAGAAAGCATTTTTTTTAAGATGAAAAAAGAAGCTTATTCATAACCACCACAGAAACATTAAGCCACTTTAAGACACCTAGGATTAAAGACAAGAAATAATTTTAAAACTCTTCTGAAAGACAGTAATTTAATAAAAGGATACACAATACTGGTTTTGGACAGGAAGATTCATCATTGTAAAGGCACCAGGATTTTTCTATATGCCAATGTAATTACAATCAAAATGCCAGTAGGAATTTTATTTAAAAAAAGATTGAATAATTTAGTTTATCTATAAGAGAGTACGGAAAACTCTAGGAAAATTGAGTATTAAGGGCATCTGTGTTGGGGAGTAATGTGACATATTAGATACTGCAAAAATGTATGTTAGTTATAAAACAAACGTTTTAAATCAATGTTAAAACAACAGTCATTAAATTAGTAATGGTAGTTGAATAGACAAAGACATTAAGTGGAACTAGAGTGTTCATAAATATCAAATATAAAAATTTATTATCTAGTGAAGATTACATTTTAGATCAGTAAGGGAAAAGAGGAAATATTTATAGACAATTAGATAATGGCAAAAATTTGTAAATTTTTACCTCATAATATAATTTCCAACTGCATTAAAGACTGACATAAAAATGAAATAAAAATATCAGAAGAAAACATGGGTATTTTTATAATCTTGAACAAGGAAAATTCTTTCTAAACATGATATTCAAGGCAAAAATTTTAAAGTAGGTCAATAGATTTGATTACATAAAAATAAAGTCATAAAATTGTAACATATAAGCAAGTTGAAAATAAATGACAGAAAGAAAAAATTTGCAGTGTATAAGAGAGAATGATTTCTAAAACAAGATATTGCAAATTTATAGACATGAAAATCCAAAAGAAAAAGCGCGAAGGTCATAAGCAAGTACACACAGCCATTGGCATACTGAAATATATTCACTCAATTTTAAAAATACAATAAATTTTTGGCTGTCTCTGAAAAATATTGAAAACTGATAAAATTCTATGTTGTTGATCCTGTAAAGAAATAAACTCTCATACACTAGTGGCAGCAGTGTAGAGGAATGGCTTGGTGAAGGGCAGTTTGACAATTTAGCTCAAAATTTTATGTCTGTATACTTCATAACTCAGAAGTTATACATCTCCAAATTTAGCAGAAAGACAGAAAGGATTAAAGTAATACAAAGATGTAAGTAGCAGCCTACATTGTATGTCCATGAATAAATATTGTACATCTTCCTTATAATCAAATATTGTAGAGCAGTAAGAGACAGTTTCTGGGAACTATTTCTACACCTATTGTTTTAAAATTTTTATGAAAGTCATTTAGATACACTTATGTGTGTGTATGTATACGGGCACATGCATAGCAAGATGTCCAAGGGAGTCAACACAAAATTAAGCTCTTTTAAGCGTAAGTGTCTAACTCTGGGGAGACAAGTGAATTTTGGTGGATTATTATTTTTGTCTAAGTTTGATAAATATACTACCTGGCAGATACTGGGGCATATGGCACACGAGCAAAACATGTGTGTGAATGGGCATGAATTCATACATCTTTCCACTGATGATTTAAACAAAATATGCATTAAATAGCATCATTAAAAGGTCTCATTTGGCTAAAAAGAGAGCAACAAGATTTCAATTAGAACTAATGCATTTACTTTTGAGTTCCCAGAGATAGTCTATAGATTTCTTGCTGAATATATAGGGTTTCAGTGATTAACGTTTGGATAAGAAGGAAACTAGTGTGTAGGTTGTATTCCTATTGTCTCTCAGTTCCAGTTTCACCCTTGTACACTCTGACCCGTGACACTGGGGTTGGGATTTTGCAGATCTCTTTGTTGCACTTCATTTAGGTTCTGCACCTCATTAGAAAAGCTGGAAGGCAAAGAGAGGAAAACAAGATCTACCTCTGTCTTGCCAATCCTACTAGTGACCTAATAATTTCAACGGATTCCAGTCTTCACTCAGCTCCTTTCAGAGAGCACTTAGGTGATGAACCATCTCAGAAGTTTGAGCACCAACTCCATGGAGACCCCTTTTCTGGAACTCCAAGGTTCTGGGAAGCTCCCATTTTCACCTTTTGTTTTCCTACTCCTAGGAACAATAGCTGCATCCTGCAGTTAGGTTCTCTGGGTTACCTCTAATGCCTCTACCACATCGCCCCTGTTGAAATACCTTGTGTGGGCTCTTTTAACTGGGTATATCCCAGTAGAGGTGAGCTCTGAAGAACAGATGTAGTAGAGTGGTTCACGGCAGGATCGAGATAAGGAGACGTAAATGCTTAAGGCCAGTTTGCTCAGCTTGGCACTTTACAGGTTGCTTTAATGTTCTAAGTGTGTTAAAAGAGGAAGATGTCCATATCAGCAAGGCTTGGAAATACTTCTATCCAATGAAACTTCCTGTGATAATAGAAATGTTCTAAAACGTGTTGTCCAACAGTTAGCCAATGTGACTACTGAGAATTTGAAATATGGCTAGGATAACTAATTTGAATTTTATTTGGCTTAAACAGCCAAATAGCTAGTGGCTATTATCCTAGACCAGGCAAGTCTGAGGTGACTGGAGGACCAGACAACCTGTAGGACTGCACCTTTGTTAATCTGCCAGGTATTTTAACAGATACTAGGGTTACAAAAAACAGGAGATACTACCTCCTTCTAAAGGAGTTGAGGCCAGCAAAGGAAGATGGATATGCAATATCACTCTGAAGGATGATTCTGCCAACAGTCTGTAAGATGGACTAAAGGGGCAAGGTCAAAGATAGGCCATGCAGGGCAAATGCAATTGTCCAAATTAGATGAGAAATATCATTGACAGTAGTAGCGAGCGGTGCACGTGCAAGTGAAAATCTGACCTGTTGACAGCTGGTAATCAATGGGAAATAAAAGTAAAATTGAGAATGACTCCCTATTTCTGAATCAGTGTATCACTTTAAGAGAAAACAGAATCCGGTTTGGGAAGAAGTGGTGAATTCAGTCTCAGATGTGCAGAATTTAAAGTGCCTGTGAAACATCAAAGTCTCTGTGTTGAACAGACACACACGCATGGACCTAAAATGTACAAAGGAGGTTCATACAGGAACACAAACTTGTGAATCAGAAGCATGTAGGCAGTACAAGAAGACAAACTAACTGATAGGACCCTCCAGGAAGTGTGAAGAGTTAGAAGTGGGCCAAGAACAGAAACCTTGACAACATTCGAGTAGAAAGAAAAGAATGAGAATAATGCAAAGAAGCCTGTGTCCCAGGAAGGCAAAGATTCTGAAAATTACTAGCTGAAGCCAACAACGACAAACTATAAGATGGCTGACAATAAGCTGAACACTCACACTGTGACACTTTCTGTGAGTTTTTGTTTAATACAGAAACCCATTTCATCTTTTAAAGGAATCATATAAAGCAGTTTTTACTGTAATCCTATTTTATGGTGAAGGAACTTAGGCACAGAGGAGTTAAAGAGTTCACTCAAGACCAACACAGTGACCCAGACACAGGCAGTCTGGGTCTGGAGCCTGCACTCTTAGCCACTTAGAAGAGAGAGTCCATGAGTTAAGGACTGAAAAACATTTGAGAGCAGCTTCGGCTAGAGCACAGACTAAACTGGGCATGCTGTATGGCTGAGGGGGTATTTCGAAAATTTAACCCCCCTGCCTTCTCATGTGACTTACAACAATGCAGAAGGCAAGTTTCTCTGCCCTACTTTAGTCAGGCTCAGTTAGCCTCTCAGGGGAAGGCCACAGGTGATCCTTAGAGAAATTAAAGGTGGAGAAGCATCTACTCAATGTTCTCAAACATCTGTCACTGTAAAAGGCTTTTAAGAATCCACATGATAAGAGAGGACCTAGATACCTTTTGTAAAGAAAGTTCCTCATATGGTTTTGACCCACAGCTAGGGTTAAGGACACATAACCGGCTCTAGATTATTGAAAAAGAACGATTTGCTAAGGACAAACATATTGTACAGGCTTTGGGTTAGGACAAAGCAAAAAAGGTGAGTTTTCTAATTCTATCAAAGAGCAAATATGTCCCCCATGGAATGAATGTACTTTTAATTCAATTTATAAACTCATTCTATACATTTTACTTATACTTTCCTTGCAACATTGGGTTATCAATAATGTTTATTCCTTATCACAACCTGGTTAACAAGTAACTGTAAATTTACAAGTATAGGGGTGAAAAATTAGAGGGCGTCATTCCCAAGCTCCCTAACTTTCTTGGTAAATTGTGATCCTATTTTACTGGAGCTGCGTCAAATGGGAGGTTCGAGGATGGTAGTGAAGGTGTAAGAAGAACTGTACATAGAATAAATATGGAATATGAAATTCTGGTGTGTGCATCTATGCACATTCAATTGTGTACACAGTTCCCTCAGTCATGACTCTTACTTTTATCTGCATACCAATGTAAAACTCTAAAAAAAATAATTACACAAAGTCATCCCTACTCACTCTTTCCAAGTATCCTGTGGGATTTTACTTTTGGAGGATGACACTAGGACTCAGAGGTCGAAGTCAACAATTCTGAATCATAAAGACACTGAACTGCTAGAGAAGCAGACACAGGAGGAGAGAATCTACCTTAGTCTTAGTAAATCTAAAACTAAGGAAAAGAATTTTTAGTTACTTCCGTGAAAGTGTCAGGGAAAGAAATAATGAAGTTTCCAATAAACAAGGGTTCAAAAAGATGCTAGGGATTATTTAGTGCTGTGGTTCTCAAACTTCAGCAGATAGCAGAATCTTCTGAAGGACTTCTTGAAACTTGTTCACTCTTCAGGCTTAACATGTGTTAAATCAGTAGTTCTGATGTGGGACTCACAAATTTTCAATTCTAACGTGTCCCCAGATGATGCTGAATCTGCTGGTCTGGAAACCACATTTTGAGAAGTAATTATTTAGTGTAGTTAGTGTTAGAATCTGAAAAGAATTACGGGCTTTCAGGCTCACTGGTGACTATAGTCTCCTTATACACAATGTTTATAAGTTCCTCCGACTCTTAACTTCCATTTGAGTTCTACCTTAAGTTTTTATAAAACGTAATTTTCAGGGAGTGGGAAAGGAGTACTACAGTAACCAAAATGACAGTCATTAAGTGAAAGTGAAATCTGCCATGGACAATAGTTCTATGTTTTGATTTTTAAATTACTAGACCTAAATTATATTTAATCCAGTATACAATGTAAGAAAACTTCACTGACCTAAACTATTATATTAAAAGCTGATAATAGTTGCTTCCTCAGGTCTTAAAAAAAGGTCACTTTTTAAAAGAAGAACTTCAGATTCATAGTTAGGAATGAATAAACTGGCTTTAACTACAGAGTAAATATAATACTTACCTGGATGTACCTTATAAAAGAAGTAATTTTTATATGGTGTTTAGCAGACTGTGTCTCAGTAGTCAATTATACACAAACAACTTTACTGTTATGGTAGAATATCATAAAATGCTGAAGATACTTTATAAATGCTTTGATGATACACATGAAGTTTCTAAACTTTCAACAGGACTTGAAAATCGATGCAAAATACTAATTCTGCTAAGCAGAGAATTTAAAATCTAAACCAAAACACATTCTGATGGCTATAATATACAAAATCTAACTTTACAAAGAAATAGAAATTTATCATTAATACCTTAGCAGTACATTGATACCTTTATAATAAGTATTATATAATAGCTTAATATTTTCTTGTTCTTCCTCCACCCAGATCTTTTATGAGAGGCACTTATAAAAAGCACTAGTTTTGGCGACGCTGTAACAAACATACACATAGTATAATGATGTATTTTACTATGCTGACAAAGCATCATTTATAAAGAAATTTTTATAAATTCAAAAATAGGTTGTTGGTAGCATGATTACCTTTAAAGCATTGGATTTCATTCACAATATTACTTCATTAATCTTAAATAGCAGTTCCACCTATAAAATATTCTAGTTTTTTTCCTTTTGAAAAGGAAGTAAATAAATGCAGGGAAGATACTCATATAATTTCTAGTTCAACAATATCAATTTCCATTTCACAGCATTGATTAGTAGAGAACATTTTCAATTAAAGTAGTATACAATTTACAAAAATAGAATGATTATATAATGCAAACACCATCCTCCATTATGAAGAATGTGTGTGTGTACGTGTGTATGTATGTGTATATATGTATATAATATATACATATACATAGTTCTTATAAGTTTCACTATTAAATAGCCCTTATTCAAGTACTTTTTTTCTGGTATCTCTTGAAATAATCACCTCACTATATTATATGTAAATACATAAAAAAAAATAAAGATGAATCTAAGAAAAGGTTAAAAGTTTCAGTGTGGTTGACTTAAATATCAGCCGCTCACTTCAGTTAAAACCTGATTTGAATCCAAAACAGGTTTAGGTGCCATACTAAGAATAACAACTTAGTCAAAAATATAGATATAATATTTAAGTATCAAATACTCAGTAAATTTCTAATGTGCTAACATTAGAGCAAAATTAAAAGTCTGTATTAATCTGTTAATCACACATAAACAATCCCCAGGAAAAAATTCATTTATATAACTAAAAAAATACACTAATATATAATATACCTGCTTACAAACACATAGGTAGCCATAAATAAAACTTTATTCTTTAATTTCATTTACAAGCTACCAAATATTATGTATTGTACACAGTGATGAACACTTAAATGGCTATAGTCACGGAGGATCCAGACTGAATGGAAAGCTGTAGATCAAGAAAAGATAAAAGTAAAGTAATACTGTAACAGAAAAGGGGCAAAAGCATGGTTTTGCCATGATAAAATCAATCGGGCTGGTAATCATACATCAGTTTTGGTTAAAACGAAGTCTGAGTGCCATGCGATTCTCAGCTTTATTGTTTGCAGTCTGGCTAAAGTCTGTAGAGTCAATTTGTCTTTTGCAGTTATTAAAATAAAAAGTTAAAAATTATAGCAGCAACAAGCAAACCCTGTGACAGGAAGGCAAGGGCTAAGAACTAAAAAAACGTTTATACAGTGTGTCAGGGAGAGTATGTGCAGTTTATCTTCCATCAGCAGGAGTTCGACTGAGGGACAGCATGATTCTGGCAAATCGCTCACAGAGTTCATGTGTGGAGTACGGAGGTAACTTCGGCGGCTCATGGAAACCTTTAATCTCCGTAGAACAATCGAGCAGCTTTGGCAGAAAATCTGTCAGCTTCTCTTGGAGGTTTGCTGCAAATACAAACAATCAGATGTAACTAAAAACTGAGAGGGAGAAAAATTATCTTCAATAAGATTTATTAATTTAGAGTAGGCAGCTGATGTTTTGTTTCAAAGCATGCAAAATCATTGCCATTTAGGAGGAAGAAGTAAACCATGAATGGCAATAGCAGTATGTATAGCTTAGTTTGTAAACAACAACAAAAAATCATGTGAATGTAACAATGTCACAGAATATAAAAATGATAATAACTAACATCTAATTTTAACAGCTTTAATCCCAACAACTCAGGAATCCACTAGCATTGTTTCAACTTACATTCCATTTCTTGTCCAAGATAGGAACACCATCGATTTCTCATATCTTCCACAGCAAGTATGTCTTTCTCTTCCATTTCATCCACCAATAACAGGGGCAAAAATGGGACAATAAATTCATTCATGATAATCAGACCATTGTTTACTTCTCTATCCTCTCCAGATTCAAACAGTTCTGCAGCTTGCTCATTTAATTTCTTAATGCAATGAGAGAGAGAGAGAGAAAAAAAAAACAGGTTTGTTTCCTTTTTTCAATTAAATAAAAATATCTCAGAGTGTGAATTATTATGAAGGCAACATAATAAGCATGTTTGCAAACAGTAATAGAACAAATGGAAATCAGAGAAAGCAACCTTAGCTTACTAAGAGAGAAAAGTTTCTTAGAAAAGGATATGCACGTTACAATAGAAACAAGAGCAAAAAAAAAAAAAAAGTCAGAGAAATACTGTTGTCATGTTTTTAAAGTTCATATTCAGTTTATTTTACTTTGATCATCACTATAGGAAACATTTTTAATTCTCCAGAGGTGAAATTACCCCAATTCTAAAATACGATAAGCTCTCAAAGTAATTTTAAAAGCTAAGAAATTCAGATTCCATACTAATTTTGAAAATCTCATGTTTTCCATAAATGTCAACTGAACAGGGACTGTTATATTTCTTGATACAAAAATATAAAGGTAATCAATTAAACCATTCATTTCTTCAAAAAATTCTTACTCAGTACATGCCATGTGCCAGAAACTGTTTTAGCTGCAGGGGTATGCAAATGATTAATAAGGAAACTCTCATGGAGCTTACAATCTATTACAATACAGGGATCAGTAAAATTTTCTCTGTAAAGGACAAGAAAGGAAATATTTTAGACTCTGAGGGCTATATAGTCTTTGTTGCAATGACGTTGATATTGTTGCACCAAGACAGTCATAAGTAAATGAACGGGTAGGGCTATGTTTCAGTAAAACTTCATTTATAAAAACAAGTGGCAGGCTGGAGCAGAGGCCAAGCATGCTGACATCTAAGAAGAAAGAAAGTCATGAGATAAGAAATACAGACATGGGAGACAGAAAAAAACATACCGGTATAGTAAGACTTACAACATTTTTTTAAATTGGAGGACATTTTTTTAAATTGGAGGATTACTGCTTTAACAATGTTGTGTATGTGAATCAGCTATAAGAATACATATACCCCTCCGTCATGAGCCTCCCTCCCATCTGCCCAAAAGATGTTTATGTCTGAAATCTCATGTTTACAGAATGAAGAGTATGAGTTTTAAATAATCTATATTTTAAGAAGAATTTAAATTACAAAAATCATATTATTTCTTAGGTTTATGACATTCTTGTGCAATTCATCTTGACTTTGTAGAGAGCTCATGCTAAAAGTCCAATTCAGCCACTAAATAATTACCTAACAGTCAGCAAACAACAAATTTCCTATTTTCAGCTTCTTTATATGAAAAATTTCACACTATATAACCTTCCCCATATGGTAGCTAAGAGGATTAAATGAGATAAGCTTTTAAGTATATAGTGTAATTTTTACAATTTGCATTCAAAGACATTATTATTCTGAAATTTGATGTCATGTTGACTACATCAAAACAGATCCTAGAAACAACTTAAGCATAGTTATGTCCAAAGCCAGCCTTATTCATCCTCTTAAGAGTCCCCAAAGTCAAAGACAGAACAGAACTAGTAAGTCATGAGGCTTTAATGCCTCTATTTCCTTCTTTCCACTCATCTAATACTTACCAATCATTTCCTTTACCATTTATATAGCTTCTTTTTCATACTATACCTCTTAGTTGAGACTCTTCCACTTTTCCCTATCTATCTTTTCTAGGGTTCTTTGTTTCAATCTTTACTCCATTCCAGTCCATACTCAAGTATACTCCTGCCAGAATTATTTTCTAAAAAGAAAACTGATCATGCCCAATTTATTCCAACTTTACAACCAACTCGTGAGAATGGTGCATAAGCTTCTACACAGTTTGACATCAACAAACACTGTTGGCTTCATCACTCCCACCTAAACTTGTTCCTCATAACTGAGCAACAACAGACTTATCTTCATTTTCTATTGTACACTCTCCATGTCTTTTCATATGATATTCTTTTGTCTAGAATTTCTTGCCCCTTCTCTATAGGACACAAAACACCTATTTATCCATCAGGATTACAGATCAGTGTTTATCTTATTTCTTAAGCTTCTCTCCTACAATTCCAAGCGTATTATGTTGCATATTTCCTTAACAATACTCATTCTGAAATACAAGTTACTTGTATACATCTTTCACCAGACTGAACGCTCTTGGGATATAATAATGGATCTTATCTTTGCATCCCTCAGAATCTGATACTTAGTAAAGGCTCAACATAAAAGAAAACTAAAAAAGGAAAAAAGAAAACACCTAAAAGGAACACTAAAATTCCCTTGAAGCTTCACTTAAATTCCAATGCGAAACAATAAATGAAGCTGGCTTACTGACAAAAAATGATAAACACTGTTTCAGTTAAATTGCTCAGTCATGTCGACTCTGTGACCCCATGAACTGCAGCACCTCAGGCCTCCCTGTCCATCACCAGCTCCCAGGGTCCACCCAAACCCATGTTCATTGAGTCGGTGATGCCATCCAGCCGTCTCATCCTCTGTTGTCCCCTTCTCCTCTTGCCCCCAATCCTTCCCAGCATCAGGGTCTTTTCAATGAGTCAGCTCTTTGCATCAGGTGGCCAAAGTATTGGGAGTTTCAGCTTCAACATCAGTCCTTCCAATGAATACCCAGGATTGATATCCTTTAGGAGGACTGGTTGGGTCTCCCTGCAGTCCACGGGATTCTCAAGAGTGTGCTCCAACACCACAGTTCAAGAGCATCAATTCTTCAATGCTCAGCTTTTTTTTATCATCCAACTCTCACATCCATACATGACTACTTGAAAAACCACAGCCTTCACTAGATGGACATTTGTTGACAAAGTAATACCTCTGCTTTTTAATATGCTGTATAGGTTGGTCATAACTTTCCTTCCAAGGAGTAAGCATCTTTTAATTTCATGGCTGCGATCACCACCTGCACTGATTTTGGAGCCTAGAAAAATAAAGTCAGCCACTGTTTCCACTGTTGCCCCATCTGTCTGAAATGAAGTGATGGGACCAGATGCCATGAACTTAGTTTTCTGAATGTTGAGTTTTAAGCCAACTTTTTGACTCTCCTCTTTCACTTTCATCAAGAGGCTCTTTAGTTCTTCTTCACGTTCTGCCATAAGGATGGTGTCATCTGCATATCTGAGGTTATTAATATTTCTGCTGGCAATCTTGATTCCAGCTTGTGTTTCTTCCAGCCCAGTATTTCTCATGATGTACTCTGCATATAAGTTAAATAAGCAGGGTGACAATATACAACCTTGATGTACTCCTTTTTCAATCTGCAACCAGTCTGTTCCGTGTCCAGTTTTAACTGTTGCTTCCTGAGCTGCATACAGGTTTCTCAAGAGGCCGGTCAAGTGGCCTGGTATGCCCATCTCTTTCATAATTTTCCACAGTTCAATGTGATCCACACAGTCAAAAGCTTTGGAATAGTTATTAAAGCAGAAATAGATGTTTTTCTGGAACTCTCTTGCTTTCTCGATGATCCAGCAGATGTTGGCAATTTGACCTCTGGTTCCTCTGCCTTTTCTAAAATCAGTTTGAACATTTGGAAGTTCATGGTTCATGTATTGCTGACACCTGGCTTGGAGAATTTTGAGCATTACTTTGCTAGTGTGTGAGATGAGTGCAATTGTGCGGTAGTTCAAGCATTTTTTGGTATTGCCTCTCTTTGGGATTGGGATGAAAACTGATCTTTTCCAGTCCTGTGGCCACTACTGAGTCTTCCATATTTGCTGGCATATTGAGTGCAGCATTTTCACAGCGTCATCTTTCAGAAGTTGAAATAGCTCAACTGGAATTCCATCTCCTCCACTAGCTTTGTTTGTAGTGATGCTTCCTAAGGCCCTCTTGACTTCACATTCCAGGATGTCTGGCTCGGTGAGCGATCACACCATCGTGATTATCTGGGTCGTGAAGATCTTTTTTGTAAAATTCTTCTGTGTATTCCTGCCACCTCTTCTTAATATCTTCTGATTCTGTTAGGTCCATACCATTTCTGTCCTTTATTAAGCCCATCTTTGCATGAAATGTTCCCTTGGTATCTCTAATTTTCTTGAAGAGATCTCTAGTCTTTCCCATTCTACTGTTTTCCTCTATTTCTTTGCAATGATCACTGAGGAAGGCTTCCTTATCTCTCCTTGCTATTCTTTGGAACTCTGCATTCAAATGGGTATGTTTCCTTTTCTCCTTTGCTTTTCGCTTCCCGTCTTTTCACAGCTATTTGTAAGGCCTCCTCAGACAGCCATTTTGCTTTTTTGAATTTCTTTTTCTTCGGGATGGTCTTGATTCCTGTCTCCTGTACAATGTCATGAACCTCCATCCATAGTTCACCAGGTATTCTATGATATCTAGTTCTTTAAATCTATTTCTCACTTCCACTGTATAGTTACAAGGGATTTGATTTAGGTCATACCTAAATGGTCTAGGGGTTTTCTCCACTTTCTTCAATTTAAGTCTGAAATTGGCAATAAGGAGTTCATGATCTGAGCCACAGTCAGCTCCCCGTCTTGTTTTTGTGGCTGTGACGGCACACAAGCGAGGCTGAGAGGAACTACCCCTCGCCCAAGGTCAGGGGCGGGAGTCGAGAGGAGCTACTCCACGCCCAAGGTGAGGGGTGGTGGCTGCGCTTTGCTGAAGCAGCAGTGAAGAGACCCCCCCACATCCAAGGTAAGAGAAATGCAGGTAAGACGGTAGGCACTGAGAGAAGGGATCAGGGGGCAGACAGACTAAAACTACACTCATGGACAACTAGCCAATCTGATCACATGGACCACAGCCTTTTTTAACTCAATGAAACTAAGCCATGCCATATTGGGCCACCCAAGGCGGACGTGTCATGGTGGAGAGGTCTGACAGAATGTGGTCCACTGGAGAAGAGAATGGCAAACCACTTCAGTATTCTTGCCTTGAGAAGCCCATGAACAGTATGAAAAGGCAAAAAGATAGGACACTGAAAGAACTCCCCAGGTCAGTAGGTGCCCCATATGCTTCTGGAGATCAGTGGAGAAATAACTCCAGAAAGAATGAAGGGATGGAGCCAAAGCAAAAATAACACCCAGCTGTGAATGGGACTGGTGATAGAAGCAAGATTCGATGCTGTAAAGAGCAATATTGCATAGAAACCTGGAATGTTATGTCCATGAATCAAGGCAAATTGCAAGTGGTCAAATAAGAGATGATAAGAGTGAACATCGACATTCTAGGAATCAGTGAACTAAGATGGCCTGGAATGGGTGAATTTAACTCAGATGACCATTATATCTACTACTGTGAGCAGGAATCCCTTAGAAGAAATGGAGTATAGCCATCGTAGTCAACAAAAGAGTCCAAAATGCAGAACTTGAATGCAATCTCAAAAACGACAGAATTATCTCTGTTCGTTTCCAAGGCAAAACCATTCAATATCACAGCAATTCAAGTTTATGCCCCGAGCAGAAACGCCGAAGAAGCTGAACAGTACTATGAAGACCTACAAGACAAGAACTTCTAGATCTAACACCCAAAAAAGATGTCCTTTTCATTATAGGGGACTGGAATGCAAAAGTAGAAGTCAAGAAACACCTGGAGTAACAGGCAAATTTGGCCTTGGAGTACAGAATGAAGTAGGGCAACAGCTAATAGAGTTTTGCCAAGAGAACGCACTGCTCATAGCAAACACCCTCTTTCAACAACACAAGAGAAGACTCTACACACGAACATCACCAGATGGTTGACAACAAAATCAGACTGATTATATTCTTTGCAGCCAAAGATGGAGAAGCTCTATACAGTTAGCAAAAAAACACTGTTTACCATAATATAAACACTGTCTACCATAGTGGGTGCCAGTATTTTAGTTGTGTTTATGTTTAAAATAGGCTTACCAAAATATTTCAATATCCCAACACTTCAGAGTTTTACATTAAAAATTACTTTGATTCATTCAATGTATGAATTATGAACCTGAATATAATTCAGATCTTCCTTCTTGGGCATTGATTAAAAACCTTTTGAAACTGACCATATTAAGAATGGGCTTCCCTGGTAGCTCAGAGGTAAAGAAGATGCCTGCCAAAGCAGGAGATGCAGGTTTGATTCCTGGGTCGGGAAGATCCCCTGGAGAAGGAAATGGCAACCCACTCAAGTATTCTTGCCTGGAGAATTCCATGGACAGAGGAGCCTGGCAGGCTACAGTCCATGGGGTCACAAGAGAGTCAGACATGACTGAGTGACTAAGAAACAACAAATTAAGAATATCATCCTTTATGGATACAAACCATCAATAATTAAAGTCTTAAAATATACTCAAATGCAATAAAATTAGCTAAGAAAAATAACAAAATCACAAGCTTCTACTGTTGCCATTCAAAAATTCTGAAGACATAATGCAGACTACAAGTAACATATACTATGCAATTCTACTGAAAGAAAACATTTCAGCAGTACACCTACTGAGAGTCTTTTTAAAGTACATGTAAACCAAGTAACCTATATTGGCTCAAAAATGATATACTCTTGCATACCTTTATGTATTTTATAGAAAAAAAAATCATGACTTGGAGATTCACAATCTATAGTCATGTTAATAGCTAAATGAAATCCAATCATAAAAAGTATAAAGATGGAATTTGTGGTTTTACACTTAAAGATAAGCAAAGTCAAGAAACATTAACAAAATATTCCAGATATCCAGAAAGTAAACTGGTGGGGGAAAAAGAACTGCTGAAAAATTTTAAGTTCATAACAACAATATTTCAGCACATACACAGTAAAAATACTGGGGAAAAAATTTCAATGACTAGATGGAAAAAAACTTCATATTACAATGATTATTTAACATTATGTACACCAAATATACTCTTTATAAAAACTGAGAAAAATCTATACTTTTTATGGAATAATAATTTATCATACCATTCAGCACCTCTTTTGCATCAATAAAGGGAATGGTAGAATGATAAGAAATCTAGATATAAAAATTAATTATTCTCATCTCATTTTAAGACCCTTTCTTATTTATCATCTGTAAAACATAAGATTCTTAAAAAAGAAGGGATAAAGAATTGAGTGTATTCTCCCACCTCAAGGAAGTAGACCCAGAAGACAGACATTATCATGACAATTATCCCATCAGAATTTATAGTCATTTACATGAGTCTGAAAAATTGCTCAATGTAAAACAATATGATAGAGTAAGCACAGACTATGTGCCTTCAACTTACTAGTAAACATTCTCTTCTATAGTGTGATATCAATTCTTCATCATGTCCTCTGTATGGGCCTTTGGACATCAGTTCTTTGTTATTCTGATAAGCACAGATAAGGAATAGCAAGGAATCTATATAACTTAAAAAACAGAAGTACAGCGTTAGCATTTTATTTTTGCAAAAGAAGGGCAACTACAATTACAGAACATTTTAAGTATACATTTAAATTTTGATTATCCAGATCAACGTTAAAATAAAACATCTGATGATACATTGTATGCCTGAGAGTATCTCTGGAGGAACAGCCACATGTGAAGCTAGTAGATAGTTGTTTTAAAACTAAAACAAAGAAAACCCCAAAAACCCCCAAAAATTGAGCTAGGAAGTTAGAAAAAACTGGAAGAAAAAGGCCAAACTGATTAATTCAGAGAGTTCCTTCTGTCTTCTTTGCTATTTCTTTCCATTTAGAGTCAAAATTAACACTGATGTGAAAGTCAACAGTCTAGCATGACATTTTGTTTGAGGGACTGAGCAGGTTACTTTGCTTATCACAAACATCATTTGATTAATTCAATGATTATTTTTAGTCAGTTTTTTTTTTCCCCTATGCGAGGGCACAGTTCCAGTCATTGAGAAAAATTAACAGAGCAGAGAATATCCAAAGGAACTGGGTGAAGTAGTAAGGGAAAAAATACTTCCAAATCTGGGAAATCTGCTGGGATACAAACACACACTAACATAAAAGGCAGCCAGGGTTAGGCCTTTGTTTAATATTTAATATTGCTATAACTCTAGACTTTCTGAAGTTCAAACTAAGTTTTAAAAAGGAAATATGACACAAATGTTTCAGTATTATATTTGTCTCTAAAATGATTATTCCTCCTCTAACATGCTGTAGGACAAATATATATAGTTGTATATCTGTGTGGGCTTCCCTGATGGCCCAGTGGTAGAGACTCTGCCTGCAATAAGGGGACACAGGTTTGATCCCTGGGGTCAGGAAGATCCCTTGTAGGAGGGCATGGCAACCCATTCCAGTATTCTTGCCTGGGGAATCCCATGGACAGAGGAGCCTGGTAGGCTACAGTTCACGGTGTTGCAAATGAGTCAGATTTGACTTAGTGACTAAAACAACAATATATCTATATAACTGAAATATGAAAGATGTTTTAAGATACCGCCTATGAGCCAATCTTTCTACTCATAGCATATCTTACAAATTCTGAAAAATGCAACATCCTAAGACGTGAAATGCTGTACAGAAACAGTATTTTATAACTCTTTAAGTAATACTGCCCATCACTGTTACTGTTTGTTAATTTTAGGTGCTTAGACACAAACAAGTCATTTATACAGTCCAAATGTTAACTGTAGAATTATGGGGAAATAAATATACTCATTCATGACAAATCAAATTACACACCTGAAACTACTGCATTAAACATATGTTCTTTTAAATACTTTTTGAAAACAGCTTTTCCCAGGGATTTGTTTTTACATAAATTTAAGGCATGAAATCTTATTTTGAAATCATATAGGTATAGTCTCAGCTAAACCTTTTTTGTTTAGAGAGTGACAACAGTATTAAATGCTGTCTTGGGCCACTAAGTTGAATTAGTCTGCTGGCACATCTACCTTTCCTTTTACAGCTATTAAGTTCCCAGTTGAAAGGTCTCCCTGGAATGACATCCATATCTGGCTTTCTAGACCTGAGTCATCTCTCTGAGAATAGCTCTGAAACCATGAACTTATTCCAATTTTCTAGTGAAGTACACGGAATGTTCCACATTTTACCAGCCTTTAAAGTGCTTCCATTTCAAGTAAAATAGGATAAAATTCAGCAGTCCAGTTACCAAAATCTTATTTAAGATAAAATAAGACTATGTAACCTGGCAGATTCTCTTTACTTTTCATTTTTACTGCTGTAAAATTATGGCTCCTAAAAACATGATTTCATTTCACTACTCATAGAAGTAACAATAACCCATTAATAAATATTCAATTTATGGCTTTCAAGTGCTATTTTTTCATTAAAATAAAGTTTGGCAGAGCATTTTGCCAACATCTTATATACTGCTAGTTATGGTAACTGCTACATTTGTAGTATAATTAACATTTCTTTTTACAAAATTCCATAAATATTATTTGCCACAATCACTATTTTCCTAACTGATATTTCCAATTTAATAATAAACATTTGCTATGCTAAGAATATTCATTTTACCAACAAGAATATATTTAAGATTAAGTAAATTATGAAATTTAAACACAATTTATTTAAAGTCCTTTAACAAACGCTAGCTCAGAAAAGCTAATGCAGAAGCAATAGAGAGCAAGAAAAAAGTTTCATCTTTTTAGTTCTTACTGAGATAATGAATACACTTTGTCCTTTCTTATTTCATTAAATAATATAAGAACACAGAGGGTTTTATTTCAATTTCTCTTGCTCTAGTCAGCTGTGTGACCTTGGCAAAGTGATTGTGTCACTTTGGAGCCTAGTTTCTTTATCTGTTAAATGAAAAAGCCTTTTACACACTCTATTCTATTGTAAGGGCATATTAATATTTTCCTTAGAAACCTTAATCTCTAAAATCCTAAAGCAAATTAGAACATTCCTATTAAATAAATAAAATGTTGGCCAAAATATGATTTTATAAAAGAGAGCTATTGATCAAAATATTTTCTACTTCAGCTGATCAAAGGGAATTATCTTAAAGGGACACAATCACTAGGACTTTAATAATTTGTCTCCCAAGAATTTATATTACTTTTACTTTTCTACTTTAACGTGTTAACTTCTAAGATTTTGACGGCATAGGGCTTGGTCCAATGAACAGAGTGGCACTGCTCAATAGAACTCCCTGCGGTAACGGAAGTGGGGTGACTGTGCGGGCCACAACAGCAGCCATGAGTCACATGTGACTACCGGACATCTGAGATGTGGCTAGTATGACTGAGGGACTTAAAAGCTTCACAAATTTTAATTAAATTAAATTTTCCTACATGGCTCGTTCGCCACCATCTTGTACAGCATAGCTCTAGAAGTAATACTCCATGCTGGCATTTAAAAAAATAGCATTACTACTTCCAGTGGAGGTAAAATACACAATAAAAAAGGAAAGAAAAAAAAGACATCAATATCCTTTTTACTTGGTGGCAGTATTACAGTGCATTTTAAACATGGCATTCAAAAAATCCCTGGTAAGCAAATTAATGTTAAAGGATATGAATTAAATATGTGGATAATAAATGCAATTAGTTAATAATCCATAGTGTTCAATCAATCAATATGCAGCCTTTCTTCTCAGTAACAATAACAATTTGGTAAGTAGAAATTCCTTTAAAATCACCTGTAACTTGTATGAGAAGTAAGCTAAAATATTTACAGTTGCAATATTTAGAAGACAAGTGATCAGTTTTCTAAAGATATATTTTTTACAGTACCTGGAATTTCAGAAAAAGAGACACATTAGAAACATTCTCTAATTTTCAATCAAGATTAAACTCAGAAAGAACAGGACAAAGGCTAGTGACAGGAAAGTGGATGTTGGAGAATACAAAGAATTCCATTTGCTGGCTACCACCTGCTTTGAAAGTGAACGTGAAAGTTGCTCAGTCATGTCTGACTCTGCGACCCCATGGACTATATACAGTCCATGGAATTCTCCAGGGCAGAGCACTAGAGTGGGTAGCCTTTTCCTTCTCCAGGGGATCTTCTCAACCCAGGGATTGAACCCAGGTCTCCTGCAGTGCAGGTGCATTCTTTACCAGCTGAGCCACAAGGGAAGCCCAGGAATACTGGGGTGGGTAGCCTATCCCTTCTCCAGCGGATCTTCCCGACCTAGTAATCAAACCAGGGTCTCCTGCATTGCAGGCAGAGTCTTTACCAGATGAGCCACAAGGGAAGCCCAGGGAAGGAAAACCAGCTGCTTTGGTCCCTAGCAAATCTAGGCTTCAATCTAATCCTATTTCATTCTAAACTTCAACTGCAGTGTCTGAGAGCTGATAAAATCAATGACAATAATGCTAACTTTACAAATTTAATTTCAAATGGAAAATATATTGTAAATGGGGTATATGGGGATTCTTTGTATTGACTTTGCAATTTGCAACTGTAAATTTAAGACAACTGTAAAATAAAGTTTATTGAAAATATATATTGTCAATAATCTTTTTGAGAGATGTAACATCTGAATAGAATACAAGAATTAAACTTTTCTTATCATGTGTGTCGTTTTGCCTTACCTTTCTCTTTGAAAATTTTCTAGCCCAATAATGAGATACATGGTTGTTTCCCTGAATTTTCTATAATCCTGATGCCACTCCTGTAGGTGAAAGAATATTAAAAGTATATAGATATTAAAACTACAATGAAAACTACTTGTAAATATATTTTATGACAACTACTTGAACTAACAGAAGCAAAGAGTTCAAAACTGAAGATAAACTAGACCTAAAACAAGACTTTAATTTCTGACATACAAATCTGTCAGTGTAAAAATAAAGGTAAAAATTGTAGACACTGATGAGAGAAATTAAACAATCTCACTAGAAGATAGCAGAAATAAAAGGCAAGATAAACAACAGGTAGGCCATTTGTCTCTCAAAAATTCTTCAGTGTAAAAGTTTATTAAGATATTATCAGAGAATATTTGGGGTGCATATATCTTTTCAAATTTCTATTCTCAATTTTTTCCAGACATATACTCAGGAGAGAACTGCTGGATTATTTTCATTTTTTTGAGGAACCTCCATAGTGTTACCCATGGGGAAAGAAAAAGGAGGAGGAGCACAGTACAAGAACACAATTAGAAAATGTAAAGTACGTATAAAATAGATAAGCAACAAGGACATACTGTACAGCACAGATAATTATAGCTATTATCTTGTAATACCTTTTAATAGAGTAAAACTGAACAACTATGCTGCACACCTGAAACTAATATAATGTAAAGCAACAAGACTACATTAAAAAAATATTATTATAGACCTACATCACAGTGAATGTAGAAGGTAAGTGAAGCTAACTAGTAGGAATCAAAGTTTGAAGACTGTTATTTGAAACAGTTTTAAGGAACTGACAGAAAAATAAAAATATTATAATAAATTTAACCTTTTAATTTTGCAAAATTTGCAATAACTTTTAAATGTGGTTGCTAGGCAGTCTTTTCAACTGGGATATGGTGAAAAAGATAGAAGCACTTCACAGCCCCTCTCCAAAACACCCACAATTATTGAGCATGTCATATAACAAAATGATTCAGAACTCACATTCTACAACTCTAGAAAACAATTTTGTAAAAAAAGCAAGTTTTTTAACTTACTTAATAAAAATTGATTCAAGGAAAATCATAACTAAAATTCAATACAGGATTAACCTAAAAGAGATAGTGATGATAAAAGTGTGAAAGCTTTTATACACATTATTGTAAATAAATGAAAGTAAGATACATATAGTCCAGTTACTAGCCAGCTATATTCTCCTTGAATATAAATCATTTTAATTTAAAAAGGCAAAATTTTCATACTATTGAAAGTGACAGTGTTAGTCACTCAGTCCTGTCTGACTCTTTGCAACCCCATGAACTGTAACCCACCAGGCTTCTCTGTCCAAGGAATTCTCCAGGCAAGAATACTGGAGTGGGTTGCCATTCCCTTCTCCAGGGGATCTTCCTGACCTAGGGATCAAATCCGGATCTCCTGTACTGCAGGCAGATTTCTTTACCAACTGAGCTACCAGGGATAGAAGACAGTAATAACAAATAAAGCTAAAATTTATCTTTAAGCATAAAGTTAGCTTTTCTGGGGGAAGTATTCAAATTGCCACTCTGTTATCATTAGATTCACCTTAGAATTTTTCAGTAGGTAAACTTCTTCTTAAAAGGGTTAAACAAATATTTTAGGCTTCGCAGGCCATGCAGTCTCTGTTGTAGTGCTCAACTCTGCAGTTGTAGTGTGAGAGTGCTTATATTCAATATCTAAACAAATGGCTTGTGTTCCAATAAAACTTTATTTATAAAAGCAGGTGATGAGCTGGATTTGGTTTACAGGCCAAGGATTACTGATGTGGACTCAGAGCAAGACAAATATATGTGGGATATACAAAATCCAAAAACATGTCATGTAAATACCTGTAAGATTTAATGGCTCTGCAATTAGAAAAAATATGAGAAATTTTCAGAATAAAAATATGCAGAATCCAATCTGATGAAGCAAACTGGTGGAGGGATTGCAGAAGCAAATAACAATTAAGCTCAAGTCCTATATAACTTGAATCTGGAGATAAGGGCAGAATTATCAACCCATCTGCCTGTATCTCTGGCATGGATTATGTGTCCATTTTTTTTGTGGTTATGTTCCCAGATTTTCTATTTTGCCTTATAATTCAAATTTATCCTTTCTTATGATAATATTATTGTAAAGTATACAAGTTAAGATAGTTTATATTGATTTCAAGTGAAAATATAAACTTCCTACCTTGTTCTACAAGAATGCTGAAACTAGAATGTTTCTATTTCCATAAAATTTTTGAATTGGCTTATTAGGTGCCATAAAACAACTTGCTAGAAATTTGTTAGGAACTGAACAGTTTTAATAAACCATTCTGTGGAAAACTGACATCTTTACAACACCAATACAATACAATATTGTGTATTTCCAAACACAATACATACATTTATTTACTTAGGTCTTCTTTATAATCTCCTAAAATTATGCACATCTTTTATTAAGTTTGCTTTCAGGTATAATATCATTTTGGATATTATCTAAAATAGTGTCATTTTAAAGAATTTCTATCTGAACACTTGCTACTGGTATAAAGAAATAAAACTGATATTTGACATAAGATTTGTATTTTACAAAGCTCTCTTATTAACTTTATCTCCAATAAATTTATCTGTAGCTTCTTTTCTATATATAAAACATCTGCAAATAATGAGTGCTTTGTTACTTCTTTTGCAATCTCTTTTTACCTTATTTTTATTGCCATACTGTACTGCTTAAACTTCCAGTACAGTGTTGTATAGAACTGGCATACATTCCTGTCTTTTTCTTGATCACAAAAGGAAAATTTTCAATTTCGAGATTTCAGTTTGATTGTTATGGTAGTTAGGGTTTTTTCTCTCAAGACACTCTTCAGGAGACTAAAGTAGTTACATTGTATTCCAGGTTAGCTAAGAGTTTTGATAAAAAATGAATGTTTTTCTGTATCCTTCCTTTTATCTGTTAAATGTAGTGAATTATACTAATTGTTTAAGGGAACATAAAGTAATCAGGTTTGCAAACGTGACCAATCACTAATCAAAGGAACTCATTCATGTAAAATTTTTTGGAGAAATAATGTAGAAAGTTAAATTTAAAAATTTGACAAAATACGAGGTGTCTGAATTGGTAACTTACTTTTAAAGCCAAAGTTAACACAAAGAGAATTTTGTGCACAAAAACTACCACAAGCACAATACAAACGCTCACATGCGTGCTCTCTCTCATACGACACCGTCCAATAACGACAGATACATAAGGCATACAATGACTGAAACAAATTTTTAACTTCCCCTCAAAAAATATATGTATGAGGCAAAGAAAACGCATAGCATGGCTTCACTGTAACAGCATTTAAGAATGTAGGTTCTGCTAACCAAGTTGTGACATGAAGTTATGATAACTTCAGGCAGGTTAGTTCACCCCTTCATGATGAACTTTCTCACATGATTATTAGCTATGATGAAATGAAAGATCACTAAACTAAAGAATTCCTCAATCTACAGTTCAACCTCTCAAAAGGCACATTACCTCATACTCCTCCATGTTTACTTCTTCAGGTTTTATCATCTCAATTTTGGCTTGAGCAACTTTCATTATGTTGTGACACCTTCAAATAAAAGAAAAAATATTTCTAAATCAAAAGCAAAATCCATAAAAACTTATAACATGTTTTATACAAAATTAAACTACCCAACACATATGAAAATGAAATCCACTATCACTGTGCAATATTTTTTGAGAAAATAAATTTCAAATAACTTAAGTGAAAAATGTGGTTTTTTGGACAATATTGGATATTTACTAAGTATATAAAGAAGACAGAAGCAGTCATTCTAATTTACCATGTTATATTTATATATGAATTTAAAATTATGTTCTATTAAACATGAAAAAAGAAAGTTTTTAAAAAATTGATAATGTATCTCTATTAAGCAAGCTCCAGAGACATGAAATCTCACTTCCCCCAAATAATATTATTCATAAATAGTAAAAAGATATCTAAAATGTGCCTATCCTTTCAGATAGGAATGGCAACATTTCAACAGATTTTATAATCAGAACCACTGCTAAAGAAATCTCCCCAAAGTATATTTATAGTTATCACAGTTTACTCTGTATTTCAAGCACAAGAGAAATTAGATTTCTCAAAACAAACTCTTTTTACTTGCCAGGGCTACTAACTGCAGAAGATTGAAAAGTCAATGTGAGTACTTCATAAATATCTTCCCCAAATTCAATAGCATATACTCATTGGAACACAGTACACTAACAGCCCAGATAAAAGAGGGTCATAATTTCTGAGTTCTTCAGTTATATTTAACAAAATAAGTGATGTCAACATTATTACTAATAAAAAGTCATAGCTGATGCTTATTGAGTATTTACCAGATAATGCTCAAAACCATTTACTTGCATTATTTCCCTTAATCCTAAATGTCACAGAAGACACATGATGAGGCAGAAATTAATCCTAGATGCTTTGTTTTCTGTCACACTCTTCTCTACTACACATACTTTGAATTCAGTATTTTTGAGACATTCATGAAAGGATAATCCTTTACTTCAGAATTAAAATGTGTTTACCATGAACTCCAAGATAGTACAAATGTTTCTACATTTTAAAACTCTTCGATACTTTAGGTGTTTACCTGAGGGCTGAGTGTTTTTTTAACAGTATTTATTCTAACTAGATTAAATTTTAATTTTTAACATTAGTAAACAGTTTTATAGGAACTTCTACGAAAAAACTTGTTGGTAAACCAAAATTCAACCATTCTAAGCCTTCTCTTTAAGGCAGATGTCTAATTACTTTGTGTATATTGATTACTTATTTCCCCCAATTGTTCTCAAACAAGGATGATTTTGCTCCCACTGGGAATATTTGGCAGTATCTGGAGACATTTTGGGTTGTCATCAGTTGAGGGGTACTACTGGCATTTAATGGGTAGAGGCCAGGAACATTACTAAATATCTTACAATTTATAGGATAGCTCCCACCCTCAAAACAAAACAATTATCTGGCCCAAAATATCCATAGGGCAGAGGTTCAAAAATTCTTTATTTCTCTGAAAATTTTAGTCCCCAAAGGCCAGTGAAAATTATATTATACTTGTCTATGTATCTTTCTATTGCTTCTCTCAATACCTTGGTTCACAATTAAAATGTAATAAAATGATCTAAATTATTTTGGGGTTAAAATTTTAAAAGTCATGATTATAAATAAATAAATTACAAAGCAACTGAATTAAGTGAAGTCAAATTTTGTGCAGCACTTACTGAAATATGTCTATGTGTAAAATACGTATTCAAAAATTGCGCTTGGAACTATAAAAACAACATGGGCAATTTGAGCATGTGAATAAACCATTTAACATTTTGTATTTTCAAATTACCTTTCATCAAAACTCAAATTTCTATCAGCAAATTGTTCCAACAATGTTTTCTCAATGATTTTCTTTGGAGCCTGATTCTGGATAAAGTAGACTATTACATGATGTAAACGATAGTCTGTTTCTGGTGGGGTATCTTCTTGGGCCAATTTAACCAACCTTGAATATTCCAACTTAATTGCCTAGAAAATACAACAAAATGCCAATCTTAGTTAATTATAATAATTCACATCCTTCAATACTGTAATTATCCTTATATTCAAATATGCTTTTTTCCTTTTAAAGTATTACAAAAAATGTATATCTAAGAACACAGTCCCATGTTCCATAGTTTAAATACATCATCTAAGCTTATCATGAGTTATTTTGCAAAACTTATCAGAGTTTGGTCAAAGTCTATTCAAAGGCATCCAAAGACTGAGATAATGGGTATATCTCTTACCCTATGATCCATTTGAAGTACACCTCTAATATCTAAAATTCTAGGGTTGAGCTGTAGCTCCCCAGAATATTCGTATCTGAAAGAAAATGGCTGGCTCTTAAATGGATGATAATAATACCATCACAATTAACTTTAACTGTAGAGCTTACAAATGAGGGATGAAAAAGTAACCCTTTTTTTTCTACCATAAACTTTTGTTTCAAAAATATTTGAATTTTACCAGCATACTGTTTATCAATGAACACTATCACTATTACTACCTTGATACTGAGCTTATTTTTTCTTTATCTGCAACTACTATTGTGAAAAATAATAATAATGTGTGTTCCCACACATAAGCAAATGATTTGAAAAATATTTGCTCAGAGAAATACATATAGAGATATATATCAAGTACTGCCATATGTAAGAAGCTCATATAAAAGATAACACTTTAATTAAAATATTCATTTATATTAGACACCATATCTAAATTATTTTCTACTAACCATAAGACATTTGGAGCTACATGCAAAATATGTTACAAAAAGTCCATTCTATTGGAAAGGGTTTTTTTGCATGCGTTTCCTAAGCAATTCTTGGCCATCCAGATACTATCACCTATTTGGCTGTATTTTACAGAAGTGAGAAAATGTACCTGAAAAACAGTAAATGGAACATTCTAGTTATATGTTTTTAAACTTCATTAAGGGGGTGCTAATAAGTCCTTTCTATATAGATTAGTATTATAAATAGAATAAGATAATTACTCTATAGCTAAAATAAATGATTCCAACTTTATTTTAGACATACTTATGCCATTCTAAAGCTTTACTGCTGTGCTAAAAAGCAGCCATGAAAATTAACTATACTTGTCAGGTAAGGCTATCAAGACTCATTTTACTGCATACTTTGCTTATAAACTCTTTAATCTTTCCAATTTGAGGTTTAAAAATTTTCCAATTTGAAAAAAAAGGCACACGGTCATTTAATAACTACACTATACTGAATTTGAGAGTAAGTGTAAAACAAAAAGTAATTGTTCTTCCTCATTATGGCCCTTCAGACAATGATTGCCATGGGCTATTAGAAGGCTTTTGTGTATTTAATGTGTGTATTTTTGTGTATTTAAAGATGTCATGCTTTTGGCTGAAACTGGCATGACCAAAATAAAATTCTCTCCCAAATAATAATATAAGTTTAGATATAAGACATTATAATACTAAATGATTATCCATTCTCCCTCCTCCCTTCAAAATGCAGGCTGTGATTTTCTTTTTATAAATAGCAAACACATTTCTATCAGAGAGTTAGATTATCTGTCAGCTTTAAGATGATATTTACCTCTTGATTTTGCTCTACTTATGATTCTAATTATGATTAGAATGCCAAGCTCACAATTTATAGGTGTTTTATTAAATCAGTAGAGGTAGAAAGGCGCTTCTAAATTTCTAGAGCAATTTTTCAAACACAAAAATACTAAATTTTATTAAAATTATCAATGAATGTTTTTTATCACCTTCCTTCTCAAAAAGTTTTCTGACTTTCAAAATAGACTGCATCATATATATTCCTTCAAATTTTCAATGAGGTGTTCCATGCTGGCATAATTCAGGAGATCTCTACATAATTTACAGTTAACGTTTAACAGGGTCCTACCTATGAGGTCTTATTTCCTGTTACTCCTCTATTTAGATCAAGCTCCACTCCTCACAAATGCACAAGCCTTTGTTTCTTAAGTTTTCTACTTGGATGATGTCCTTGACCATCTCCCATCAAGCATGATCCATTCAATGAGACTGGTTAAAATCTGCTTTTTGAAATCTTCTTACAAACGATTTCTAGTTTGACTTTTTTCTACTTTTCTGAATCATATGATAAAACATACTCTACATGTATAAAAGTTATATCTGAGCTTCCCTTGTGGCTCAGCTGGCAAAGAATCCACCTGTAAGGCGAGAGACCTGGGTTCGATTCCTGGGTTGGGAAGATCCCTTGGAGAAGGGAAAGGCTACCCATTCCAGCATTCTGGCCTGGAGAATTCCATGGACTGTATAGTCCATGGGGTCGCAAAGAGTCAGACACAACTGAGCGACTTTCACTTTCACAGACTACTTAAAATACCAAATATACAAATATATAGTATACGCTGGAGGCAGTAAGATCTAAGGCAAGATTAACTAGAGTAAAATTCAGAAAGCTAAATATATCATTTTATTTTAAAAATTGATAGTGTACTAAGAGATACAGAAAATGTACTTCAAATTCCAGAGGATCAGAATCATATAGGTTATATTCTTTGACCGTATGTTATATAAATAGGAATTAAAGGTAATTCCTAAACACTTAGGAATTTAAAAGTTATTCTTCTATAAACTATTCTTGGACCAAAGGAATCAAAATTATAATAATACTGGGAATATGAAATCTCAAAACCTAAAGGACATAGCCAGATTGGTACAAGAAAAATTTCAACTTAAGCAATATAAAACAACATTTATTTCAAGAAGCTAGAAAAGAAAATAAACCAAAATAAAGCAGAAAAAAGAAAATAATGTGGCAATTAGATAAAGACCACAAAAGGCTTTTTCTTTCCAAAAATCTGAATAGAAGACCAAAAAATGGGAGAAAAACACTAGAAATTAGCAAAGTGGTAATACCAAAAATACAGGAAAAAGTTCTAAAATTTATAAAAGAATACATATAACTTTATGCCAATAAACTATAACATCTTTATTAAACAGATGATCATTTAGGAAAATATAAGTTACCAGAATTACTTTATGAAGCAGAAAAACTGAAGAGACCCAGCAAAACTACAGATAACTGAAAAGGCTGCCTACAATCTATACCCAATAAAGGAATTAGGCTCATTTTGTATTAGAGTTGTACTGTTATAGCAAATCTTCAAAGACCAGATGATTTCTATATCTAAACTGCTCTGAACATGAAAAATGGGGAAAATTTCTTTAATATTATATAAAACTAATATAATCTTAATATCAAAAATTGACTTTTTAAAAAGGCTAATTTTGCATATGAATACAGATGCCCAGACTGACATCTGATTTTGATAAACTTCCTTGTATACATAAAGAATATATAAGGAGAGATAGTATTTACAATGATTTTAAGAAAAGATAAATCAGTGCTAAGAGGCTTCCTTTGCAAGAATTAAGCATTAAGAAGAAATTTGTGTAGAATCTCTAACAGATGCATTTAAAGAAAAATGTCTCAATTCCAATATCAATCAGTTTAAAATAAAACTCTTTAATTGTAAATTTAAGAAACTTTATTTTTAAATCTATGAGAGGAGCTATTAAAAACCAACACTACACATCCTATTTAATAATAAAACACTACAAACATTCACTTTAAACTCAGGAACTAAGCAAGGGAGTTTATCACCATTATTTTATTATTTAACTATATTCTGAAAGCTTGAATATATTTCAGAAATGAAACAAGAAAAAAGTATAACAAAAATTATCCTGGTAATGAGATAACTGGGGCTTCCCTGGTGTCTCAGTGATAAAGAATCTGCTCAACAATGCAAGAGACAGGGATTAAATGATCCCTGGGTCAAGAAGATTCCCTACAGTAGGAAACAACTCACTCCAGTATTCTAGCCTACAGAATCCCAGGGACAGAGGAGCCTGGAGGGCTGCAGTCCACAGGTTTCACAAAAGAGTCAGACAGGACTTAGTGACTAAACAACAAATGAGATAATTACTAGGAGGCAGATTACTGAAATAATCAAGAGAGTCCACTGGAAAACTATTACAAAAAATTAGGTAATAAAGTAATTTGATACTATATGAATAAATATACAAGTAATTAGCTTTCCAACAAGATACTCTATCAATAATTTGTTATTGAGGCTAAGTAAATTCACAGAAACAATTTCTACACATCTAAGATTAGGTTAGAAAAGAAGGTATAAGACCATGTTGAAGTTAAATAATAAAAACCTTACTTAAGGACCTAAGAGAGGGCCAAAAAAGTGAAGAGGAATATCTTGTTCCTTTCTGAGAAGACCCAAAATACTGAGAAATATAATTATCCATCTCACTGTAATAATATGAGGTACAATCAAATTCTGAAAGGACCTGAGAATACAGGTGGCAATTAAAAATTATCAAGACAGAAAAAATGAAACCTGACAAATTTTCCCTTTAAAATTAAACGGTGTTTCTCCTATAAAATGTGAAAATATGTGAAATCAATCGCCAGCCCAGGTTGGATGCTCGGGGCTGGTGCACCGGGATGACCCAGGGGGAGGGAATCGGGAGGGAGGAGGGAGGAGGGTTCTGGAGGGGGAGCATATGTATACCCATGGCAGTGTCATGTCAATGTATGGCAAAACCAACACAATAAAGAAAATTTAAAAAAAAATGTGAAAATATATTACAAATGGTACATAATGTAAATAAAAGTATAATGTTCAAAAGAGAAAAATCATCAATGGAATAGGGAGACCCAAAAGAACCCACTTATAAATGATACTTAATACTATATGATAAAGATAGCATTTTAAGTGTGTGCAAAGAATACATTAGTCAACATGACATAAATCATATTATGTTTCAACTATCTAGATATTTCTCTATTTGGAAAAAACTGAAATCTTATATCTGGGATTCAAGCAAACAAAAAAAATGTGACAGAATTAAAGATAAGCATAATTTTGGAAGAGATCATATATTCTTAAATCCATAAAGGAAATATTGCTATATTTTTTTAGAAGATTAAAAAAATAAGTACAGTTAAAATACTACAAAATATAATTTGCAAATTTATAGATGATTTAAATTTTTAGGAGATCAAATGCTCATTTAATTTAAAAGGGAAAAACCCTCTATAAAATGTACAAAAATGGATAGTCAGTGAACATAAGAAATACCAACAGATAAAAAATTTCAAAAAGATACTAAGTCTCATTAAAGATCAGAGATACATAAAATAACATTATTAGCCTTTTCTTATCATTGTGTCAGCTAATAAGCAACAAAAGTACAAACTAGTATAAATACTTGAAGCCAACTTAAAAGTATTTTTATTATTTTATTAATTAAAATATATTTATTTATTTAAATTAAACAAGTGAGTTAAAATTAATAAACATTTTGACTAGGCAAATCTACTATGTTATATTCACTGAATTTTCAATAATATATTCAGGTTGGTGCAAAAGTAATTATGGTTTTAGATCCTGAATTTTAAATAACTAGGCTCCAACACACCTTTTATTAATCAAAATAGGAACCATTACTGTCAACACATGTTTGCCAATGAGAAATGTTTATTTACTCCTGTAGGATAAAAATCTGTGCTTCAGGATTCCACAAACTCTTGGAAAGCATCTTTCGTTTCCTGCTGGTTGTGGAAGTGTTTTCCCTTCATAAAGTTGTTGAGATGCTTGAAGAAGTGGTACTCAGTTGGCGAGAGGTCTGTTGAATACAGCAGATGAAGCCAAATTTTTGTAGCCCAATTCGTTCAACTTCTGAAGCATTGGCTGTGCATGATGTGCGGCTGTCATGGGGAAGAACCGGAACCCTTCTATTAATCAATGTGGTCTACAGGCATTGCAGTTTTTGGCGCATCTCATTGATTTCCTGAGCATTCTTCTCAGATGTAATAGTTACAGCAGGATTCAGAAAGTTGAGGTGAATTACAGCAGCAGCAGACCACCAAACAGTGACCGTGACATTTTTTTGATTCAAGTATGGCTTTGGGGAGTGCTTTGGAGCTTCTCAGTCTAGCAACAGAGCTGGTCATTGCAGCTGTTTTATAAAATCCACTTTTTATCACACATGATAAACTGATTGGAAATGGTTCGTTACTGTTGCATAGAATAAGAGGCAATAACACATCAAAATGAGTTTTTTGATTTGTGGTCAGCTCATAAGGCACCGCTTATTGAGCTTTTTCACTTTTCCAGTTTGCTTAAAATGCCAAACGACTATTGAATGGTTGATGTTGTGTTCTTGGGCAATTTACTGTGTAGTTGTAACAGGATCAGCTTCAAGGATGGCTCTCAATTGGTCACTGTCAACAACCAATGGCTGGCCACTGCATTCCTCATCTTCAAGGCTCTCGTCTCCTAAACAAAACTTCCTGAACCACCAATGCACAGTATATTTATTTGTCAGTTGTTGACATTGCAAGTTGTCTCCACTGCTTTAAGACCCATTTTGAACTTGAATAAGAAAATAGTTCGAATTTGCTTCTTGTCTAATATCATTTCTATAGTCTAAAATACATATAAAATAAACAGCAAGTAATGTCACTAGCAAAAAACATAAAGCAAGAAATGTGCATTAGAATGATGTACAACATAGCCACATTTAAGAATGTACATCAAATGGCAAAGTTCAACAATGCAAAACTGCAACTACTTTTGCACCAACCTAGTATGTACAAGAACATTCCCAAGAATACTGGAAATGATCCTAATACCCAGCATCAAAACCAGTAATAAGGCATTTAATAACAATTATAATTTGTGAGCATTCTTTATGTGATAGACACTGTCCAGTGATGTCTAACATGAATTATTTAATTCTCAAGATAATTTCTCATTTATAAATTGAAAAACTGGCCATGATAATTTTAGTAATTTGCCTACAGTCACACAATTATTAAGTGATAAAGCTAGGATTTAAATCCACACATCTGACCATAAAGCCTTTGCCAGTAACAGCTCACATGGGACAGAGCTTCCTAACTTAGGCCATGAGTAAGTTATAAGGATTGAGATACTAATCCTATCAGGTGGCCAGATCCATAACTAGATTCATCCTTGTTTGTCATAACAAGGAAAAGATTAGAATGCCCTTCTCTAAAATAAAGTGTTTAAATAAACTCTGGTAAGTTCAACGGGAAATAAAATGTACCTACGAAAAATCTACAAATCAATCACCCACCACATTATATGAAAAAGAATGATAAAAAAGACTGAAAGAAGAAACTTCTATTTTTATTTAAATTATAGCATATGGATGAGTACTGAATATCAGTCTTATTTATCTAGAAGCAAAAATAAGAAATAATCAACATAGGTTAATTGGGGAGAGAGGTTAATTGTGGAGTGGAAATTAGAAAGTGAAAGAGAGGTAGGCCAGGAACAAGATGGAGGAGAAGTAGGTGGATGTGGAGTACATCTCTCTCCATGGATACATCAGAAATACACCTTCAGACACAGAAGTGCATGTGGAACACCAGCTGAGAGAGGACACGAGTGTCTGATGAGTGGAAAAGAATATATAGACCCATGCAAAACTTGGTAGGAGGAAGGAATTAGGGGGAAAGACAGGAGTGTTAGTAGGACTGGACCTGCCCTCGGTGGGTGGGGAAACTGAAGCAGGGGTCTGATCCCCACATTAGGGCAACTGTCTGAGTCAGAGGAGAAACATTTTAGTCTGGGAGGGAAACAGCTGATCTGTGGCAGCCTAAATGGAATGCGAGTCAGATAGTCCTTGCCGCAGACATACATATCCAGGACAGGGATGTAGATCCCCTGGAAGGTGCAGCATAGCGGCTGGGAGCTGGAGTTTAGGTACTGTGGAGCCCAGGGTGAGGTCTACTGTTGACTGCAGAGACACAGATAGAGGGGATGTGAGGGAGGATATTGCTGGGGGAAATGCCTATGGAGGAAAGTCGGGCAGCGATGGAAACAAGGTGATACTGCTGGGTCACACGTAGAGGGTGGAACCATCACCATAGCCTCTTTCCCCCAACACGTCAGCACTGGCAGCTGAACAATACAGAGGGTGATCCATCAAATGCCTGACACACTGAACTACAGAGTAGGACCCCACCCAGGGTGCCCCTTTAAGTGCCAGATGCGCTGATTTCCAGAGTAGGACCCCAGCCGGGGGGCCCCTCTATGTACCTGACACGCCAAACAGAGAAGGACCCCAGGCAAGGGAGCCCTCTAAGTGCCTGAATGGGCAGAGCTGCAGAGAAAGACTGGCCAAAGAGGCCTTCTGATCGCCAGCTACAAGAGGCTCAAAAAAGACTCTGATAGGACCATAACTCCTGTGGAGGAGGCAGTTCGTGTCCCTGCACACTTGGCACTGCCAGGGTCCCTGCAAGCCAAGCAGCTGCACCACTTTCATGCTCAACTCTCACTGGGGCAGAGCTGTCACAGGCAAAAACGTCTTGCTATGTGGACAGGGTCGCTTTGGTAGTGTTCAACTCTGCGACCCTGTAGACTGTGGCCTGCCAGGCTTCTCTGTCACGGAGAACAATATTCTTGCTCTCCAGGCAAGAATATTGGAGCGTATTGGCCAATACTGGTTGCCATACCCTTCTAGAGCACTATATTTCCTGCTGCCCTAGCCTCTAACTCCCCTGAGTAACTGGTGCTGCCAGAACCCCTGCAACCCAGGCAGCTGCACCACCTCCATGCCTGGCCTTCACAGGGGCAAATCCAAGTCCTTTAGGGCAGCCTCACAAGCAAACCCAGTAGACGACCCACATGCAGAGGTGGAAATAAAACCACAACTGAAACCCAGGAGCAATGTGACTAAGGAAGAAGACCCAAAACCTTCCCACCAGCTGTACAAGCTACAGATGAAATTCACATGATCAACTAGGCAAACTCTGACTATGGAATATATAAAAGGTCATCAAGCTTCTACAAAAGAAAATGCATTAGTTCTGACAGCTGTGGACATTGGAGGCAAGAACACACAGGAGTACGACCAGATCAGAATCCGAGCTGGCCTCACAACAAATCCAGATATCAGTGTTGGAGGGCATCCTAGCGAGGTGAGGTCTACTTGACTCCCAGTGGGGGAAAGGACTCTGACAGCAGTGACTCACAAAAAAACTTGTTATTTTTATGTTTTGACTTGTTCTGTAGATTCTTTTGAATCCCCCCCCCCAACCCTTTGTTGTAGTTTTCGGTTTTATTGGCACTACAAAATCTAATTAAGCTTTTGAGTTTTTTTCTTTTTTTTTCTCAGTCACATTTTTTAATTGTTGTTATAAAACTCTGGCTCTACATAGGGCTTTTGCAGTTCTGGGACTATTATTATACAGTTATTCTTTTGTTTGCTTTTCCTACTGTTCTTTTTCAGTGCAGTTAACCTTTAATGTATGTCAAACTTCTACTTAACTTTACATATCTATTCTGTTTTTCTTTGCTTTCTTCCCTTTCCTCTCAACATATTTGTTAGTTTTATTTTCATTGCTTTATTCCCTAATTGGCACCTTGCTTTAGTTTTGTTTTCCAGTCTGTGCTTTAGCTTTGTTCTGGTAGATGTAATTTTTGGCTTCCTTTGTATGCCAGGTCAAAATATTGTACTTTATTTTTGTTGCACTGTTTTGATTTTGCTTATGGGTGTCTATGTACATGTGTATCTTCAGTCACACTTTTTATTTTTGCTATATACTTCTGCATCTACATTCGGCTTTTGCCATCTATGGAGTTTTCCTTTTTCCTTCCATTTGTTTCCCCTTCTCTTTTTTTATATCTTTAAGTTTTAACTTTTTTAAACCTATTATATTTTTCTCCATATTTATGCCTTTGTTTGCCTTTCTGACTGATCTTTTCCCCTTGCAGTTAATCTTTAATGTATATAGTAAATCTTCTTCATCTACCTCTATTTAACTTTGCATATCTATTTTTTCTTTTCTTTCCTTCCTTTCCTCGCAATATATTTGTTAGTTTTGTTTTCATTGCTTTATTCTCCACTTGGCACTTTGCTTTAGTTTTGTTTTCCAGCTTGTGCTTTAGTTTTGTTCTTTACTGATACATTTTTTATTTCCTTTGTTCGCCGCATCAATCTATTGTATTTTATTTATGTTGGACTGTTTTGACTTTGCTCACCGATGTGTATGTGTATATTTCATTATTTTAATTATTTTTTGCCTAATTTTGTAACTGCCATTTGGGGTCATCCTTGTTTTCTCATTTTTTGTTATTTGTTTTAATCTCACTTAATGCCATACAAAACACTTGTGGACTCTTCATTCCTGACCAGAGAACATGCCCTGAACCTTTGGAGCACTGACTGCAAGACCCTAGACTAACAGAGAACTAACCCTGGAGAGTGTCAAATAGTGAGAATTCACACAAAGGAAACTTGAATATAAGACAAGATCCAGCATCACCCAACCACCAGTGGCAACCTGTGCAGGATGCCTCATCTAAACAACAAAACAAAAATGCAAACCCAATCATCAGCAGACAGGACTACCACCTTACTCAGCCTTGCCCATCAGAGGAAAAACAAACAAACAAACAAACAAACACAGCACTTATGTCACTCTACATAAAGCTTACACAACCTAAGAGGAAAGAAACCAAAAGCAAGAATTTAACCTTGAAGCCTGGGAAAAGGAGACCTCAAACACAGTAAGTTTAAAAAAAAAAGAAAAGAAAAAAGAAAAGGTAGAGAAATACTACAGAAATAAAGGAACAAGTCAGAATCACAGAAGTCCAAATAAATGAAGAGGAAATAGGCAAACTACATGAAAAATAATTCAGAATAATGATACAAAAACCTTGAAAACAAAATGGAAAAAATACAAGAATCAATTAACAAAGGCCTAGAAGAATTAAAGAATAATCACACAGACAACACTGTTACTGAAATTAAAAATACTCTAGAAGGAATTAATAGCAGAATATGTGAAACAGAATGAATCAGTGAGCTGGAAGGTAAAATGGCAGAAATAATTTCTGAAGAGCAGAATAAAGTAAAACGAATGAAAAGAATTGAGGATAGTCTCAGAGACCTATGGGAAATTATCAAACACACCAACATTTGAATTATAGGGGTCCCAGAATAAGAAGGGAAAAAGAAAGAGTATGAGAAAATTTTAAGAAGATTATAGTTGAAAATTTCCCCAACATGGAAAAGGAAATAAGTCTAAGAAGCACAAAGAGCCCCATATAGGATAAACCCTCGGAGAAACACACCCAAATACATACTAATCAAACTAACAAAGACTAAAAAAAAAGAAAGAATATTAAAAGCAGCAAGGGAGAAGCAACCAGTAACATACAAGGGAAACTCCAAAGGCTTAGCAGCTGATCTTTCAGAAAAAAGTCTGCAGGCCAGAAGGGAATGGTAGGGTGTAATTACAGTACAGAAGGTGAAAAATCTCCAACCAAGATTACTGTACCTGGCAGGGATCTCATTCAAAATTGGTGGAGAAATACAAAACTTTTCAAACAAGCAAAAATTAAGAGAATTCAGTACAACCAAGCCATCTTTACAACAGATGTTAAAGGGAGGTGTACAGTCAAGAAATACAAGAGAAGAAAAAGATCTACAGAATCAACCCCAAACAAATAAGAAAATGGTAACAGGAACATATACATCAATAATTACTTTAAATGTAAATAGTTAAATGCTCCAACCAAAAAACACAGACTGGCTGAATGGATACAAAAACAAGACCCATATACATGCTGTCTACAAGAAACCCACTTCAGATCTAAAGACAAATATAGACTGAAAGTGAGAGAATGGAAAACTAAATTCCATGCAAATGGGAAGCAAAACAAAGCTAGAGTAGCAATCCTTGTATCAGACAAAATAGACCTTAAAGAATATTACAAGGGAAAAGGAAGGACACTACATAATCATCAAGGGACAGGGACCAATCCAAGAAGACATAACAATTGTAAATATATATGTACTCAACATAGAAGCACCTCAATACATAAGACAAACACTAACAGATATAAAAGGAGAAACTGACAGTAACACAATAATAGTTGGAGACTTTAACACCCCACTCACACCAAGGGACAGAACATCAAAACAGAAAATTAATAAGGAAACACAAGACTTAAATGATACATTAGATGAAATGGATCTCATTGATATTTTCAGGACATTCCATCCAAATGCAGAAGAATACACCTCTTCTCAAGTCCACATGAAACATTCTGCAGGGTAGACATCTTGGGTCACAAATCAAATCTTAAAAAACTGAAATCCTATCAAACATCTTCTCTGACAACAATGCTATGAGACTAGATATCAATTACTTGAAAAAACTATAAGAAACACAAACAAATGGAGACTAAAAAACACATTTCTATATAACCAACAGGTTACTGAAGAAATCAAAAGGGAAATAAAAAAATTTCTAGAAGCAAATGACAATGAAAACACAACAACCCCAAACCTATGGGGTACAGCAAAAGCAGTCCTAAGAGGGAAATTTATAGCAATATAATCCTACCTCAAGAAACAAGAAAAACATCAAATAGACTACCTAACTTTACACCTAAAACAACTGGAAAAAGAAGAATAAAAGAACCCAAAATTAATAGAAGGAAAGAAATCATAAATATCCGAGCATAAATAAATGAAAAAGAAATGAAAGAAGCAATTGTAAAGATTAATAAAACTAAAGGCTTGTTCTTTATTGACAAACGTTTAGCCAGACTCATCAAAAAAGAAGAATCAAATCAACAAAATTAGAAATGAAAAAGGAGAGGTTACAACAGACAATGCAGAAATACAAAGGATTATAAGAGACTATTATGAACAACTATATGGCAATAAAATGGATAACTTGGAATAAAGGGACAGATTCTTAGAAAAGTTCAGTCTTCCAAGACTGAACCAGGAAGAAATATAAATTATGTACAACCCAATTACAAGCATTGAAATGGAAGCTGTGATAAAAAATCTCCCAAAAAACAAAAGCCCAGGGCCAGATGGCTTCACAGGAGAATTCTATCAAACACTTGGAGAAGAGCTAATGCCTATCCTTCTAAAACTCTTTCAAAAAACTGCAGAAGGAACACTTTCAAACTCATTCTATGAGGCCACCATCACCCAGACACCAAAACGAGACAAAGACAACACACAAAAAGAAAATGATAGGCCAATATCACTGATGAACATAGATGCAAAAATCCTCAACAAAATTTTAGCAAACTGAATTCAGCAACACATCAAAAAGCTCCCACACCAATGATTAAGCTGGGTTTATTCCAGGGATGAAAAGACTCTTCAATATATGCAAATCAATCAATGTGATACACCATATTAACAAACTGAAAGATCAAAATCATATGATAATCTCCACAGATGCAGACAAAGCCTTTGACAAAATTCAGCACCCATTTATGATTAAAACTCCTCAAAAAATGGGCACAGAAGGAATCTACCCTCAACGTACTAAAGACCATATTTGATAAGCCTACAGCAGACATTACTCTCAATGGTGAAAAACTAAAAGCATTCAGAAACAAGACAAGGGTGTCCACTGTCAGCACTATTATTCAACATAGTTCTGGAAGTCCTAGCTATAGGAATCAGAGAAGAAAAAGAAATAAAAAGACTCCAGATCAGGAAAGAAAAAGCAAACCTCTCACTATTTGCAGATGACATGATTCTGTACATAGAAAACCCTAAGGATAGTAGCAGAAAATTACTAGAGCCAATCAGTGAATTTAGCAACGTTGCAGGATACAAAATCAATACACAGAAATCACTTCCATTTCTATATACTAACAACAAAAAATCAGAAAAAGAAGTTAAGGAATCAATCCCAATCACCATTGCAACAAAAAGAATTAAATACCTAGGAATAAACTTACCTAAGGAGACAAAAGAACTCTACATAGAAAATTATAAGACACTGATGAAAGAAATCAAAGATGACATAAACATATGGAGAGATATTCCATGTTCCTGGGTAGGAAGAATCAATACTGTGAAAATGACTATACTACCAAATGCAATCTATAGATTCAATGTGATCCCTATCAAATTACCAATGGCATTTTCCCCAGAACTAGAAAAAAAATTTTTCACAATTCATATAGAAACACAAAAGAGCCTGAACAACCAAAGCAGTCTTGCGAAAGAAGAATGGAGCTGGAAGGAATCAATCTTCCAGAATTCAGATTATACTACCAAGGTACAGTTATCAAGACAGTATGGTACTGGCACAAATAGAGAAATATAGACCAATGGAACAAGACAGAAACCGCATAAATAAACCCATGCACCTATGGGTACCTTATTTTTGAAAAAGGAGGCAAAAATATACAATGGGGAAAAGATAGCCTCTCCAATAAATGGGGCTGGGAATACTGGACAGCTACATATAAAAGAAGGAAATTAGAACACTTTCTAATTCAGGTATGACTGGAATCAAATCCCTTATGATTATACAGTGGAAGTGAGAAACAGATTTAAGGGACTAGATCTGATAGACAGAGTGCCTGATGAACTATGGACCGAGATTCGTGACACTGTACAGGAGACAGGAATCAAGATCATACCTCCCAAAAATAAATGCAACAAAATAAAAAGGATGAGGAGGTCTTACAAACAGCTGTGAAAAGGAGTGAAAAGCAAAGGAGAAAAAGAAAGATATACCCATTTGAATGCAGAGTTCCAAAGAACAGCTAGGACAGATAAGAAAGCCTTCTTCAGCGATCAATGCAAAGAAATAGCGGAAAACAAGAGAATGGGAAAGACTAGAGATCTCTTCAAGAAAATTAGAGATACCAAGGGAACATTTCATGCAAAGATGGGCTCAATAAAGTACAGAAATGGTAGGGACCTAATAGAAGCAGAAGATATTAAGAAGAGGTGGCAAGGAATACACAGAAGGACTATATAAAAAAGATCTTCATGACTCAGATAATCACGATGGTGTGATCACTCACCTAGAGCCAGACATCCTGGAAGTGAAGTCAAGTGGGCCTTAAGAAGTATCACTACGAACAAAGCTAGTGGAGGTGATGGAATTCCAGTTGAGCTATTTCAACTTCTGAAAGATGATGCTGTGAAAGTGCTGCACTCAATGTCAGCAAATTTGGAAAACTCATCAGCGGCCACAGGACTGGAAAAGGTCAGTTTTCATTCCAATACCAAGGAAAGGCAATGCAAAAGAATCCCCAAACTATTGCACAATTGCACTCATCTCATACGCTAAAGTAATGCTCAAAATTTTCCAAGCCAGGCTTCAGCAATATGTGAACCATGAACTTCCAGATGTTCAAGCCGATTATAGAAATGGCAGAGGTGCCAGAGATCAAATTGCCAACATCCGCTGGATCATTGAAAAAGCAAGAGAGTTCCAGAAAAACATCTATTTCTGCTTTATTGACTATGCCAAAGCCTTTGACTGTGTGGATCACAATAAACTGTGGAAAATTCTGAAAGAGACAGGTATACCAGACCACCTGACTTGCCTCTTGAAAAACATGTTTGCAGGTCAGGAAGCAACTACTAGAACCAGACATGGACCAACAGACTGGTTCCAAATAGGAAAAGAAGTACACTGAGGCTGTATATTGTCATCCTGCTTATGTAACTTATATGCAGTGTATATCATGAGAAACACTGGGCTGGAAGAAGCACAAGCTGGAATCAAGACTGCCAGGAGATATATCAATAACCTCAAATATGCAGATGACACCACCCTTATGGCAGAAAGTGAAGAAGAACTAAAGAGCCTCTTGATGAGAGTGAAAGAGGAGAATGGAAAAGTTGGCTTAAAGCTCAACATTCAGAAAACTAAGATCAGGGCATCTGGTCCCATCACTTCATGGCAAATAGATGGGGAAACAGTGGCTGACTTTATTTTTGGGGTCTCCAAAATCACTGCAGATGGTGATTGCAGCCATGAAATTAAAAGACGCTTACTTGCTTACTCCTTGGATGGAAAGTTATGACCAATCTAGACAGAATATTAAAAAGCAGAGACATTATTTTGTCTACAAAGGTCCATCTAGTGAAGGCTATGGTTTTTCCAGTAGTCATGTATGGATGTGAGAGTTGGACTATAAAGAGGCCTGAGTGCAGAAGAATTGATGGTTTTGAACTGTGGTAATGGAGAAGACTCGTGAAAGTCCCTTGGACTGTAAGGAGATCCAACCAGTCCATCCTAAGGGAAATTGGTCCTAGGTGTTCAATGGAAGGACTGATGTTAAAGCTGAAACTCCAGTATTTTGGCTACCTGATGCCAAGAGCTGACTCACTGGAAAAGATCCTGATGTTGGGAAAGTCACTCAGACTCTTTGAGATCCCTTGGACATACAGTCCATGGAATTCTCCAGGCCAGAATACTGGAGTGGGTAGCCTTTTCCTTCTCCAGGGGATCTTCCCAACCCAGAGACTGAACCCAGTTCTCCTACAGCAGATTCCTTACCGACTGAGCCACCAGGGAACCCTGAGAATACTGGAGTGGGCAGCCTATCCCTTCTCCAGAAGATCTTCCCAACCCAGGAACTGAACTGGGTCTCCTGCATTGCAGGCAGATTTACTATCTGAGCTACAGTCAGACACAACTGAGCGACTGAACTGAAATGACGTTGGGAAAGATTGAAGGCAGGAGAAGGGGATGACAGAGGATCAGACGGTTAGATGGCATCACCAACTCAATAGACAAGTCTGGGTAAACTCCGGGAGTTGGTGATGGACAGGGAGCCATGGCGTGCTGTGGTTCATGGGGTCGTAGAGTTGGACACGACTGAGTGACTGAACTGAAGTAACATTATACACAAAGATGAACTCAAAATGGATTAAAGACCTAAATGTAAGACCAGAAACTATAAAACTCTTAGAGGAAAACATAGGTAGAACACTCGAGGACATAAATCACAGCAAGATCCTCTATGACTCACCTCCTAGAGCACCGGAAATAAAAACAAAAGTAAACCAGTGGGATCTGATTAAACTTAAAAGCTTTTGCACAGCAAAGAAAATTTTAAGCAGTGTGAAAAGACAACCCTCAGAATGGGAGAAAATAATAGCAAATGAAACAACTGACCAAGGATTAATTTCCAAAATATACAAGCAACTCATACAATTCAACACCAGAAAAACAAACAGACATTTCTCCAAAGAAGACATACAGATGGCTAACAAACACATGAAAAGATGCTCAATGTTGCTCATTATTAGAGAAATGCAAATCAAAACCACAATTAGATATCACCTTACAGCAGTCAGAGTGGCCATCATAAAAAAATCTACAAACAATAAATGCTAAAGAGCGTGTGGAGAAAAGGGAACACTCTTGCACTGTTGGTGAGAATGTAAACTGATACAGCCACTATGGAAGACATTATGGAGATTCCTTAAAAAACTAGGAATAAAACCACCATATGACCCAGCAATCCTACTCCTATGCATATACCCTAAGGAAACCAAAATTGAATGACTGGATAAAAAAGTTGTGGTACATATACACAATGCAATATTACTTGGCATTTGAGTCAGTTCTGATGAGGTGGATGAACCTAGAACCTATTGTACTGAGTGAAGTGAGTCAGAAAGATAAATATCGTATTCTAATGCACATATACAGAATCTAAAAAAGTGGTACTGAAGAATTTATTTACAGGGCATTAATGGGGAAACAGACATAGAGAATAGACTCATGGACATGGGGAGAGAGGAGGAGAGGGTGAGATGTATGAAAAAAGTAATGTGGAAACTTACATTACCATATGTAAAATAGATAGCCAAGAGGAATTGCTGTATATCTCAGGAAACTCAAACAGGGGTTCTGTATCAACTTAGAGGGTTGGGATGAGGAGGGAGATAGGAGGGAGGTTCAAAAGGGAGGGGATAAATGTATACCTATGGCTGATTCATGTTGAGGTTTTACAGAACACAACAAAATTCTGTAAAGCTATTATCCTTCAATAAAAAAAATTAATTAAAAAGAAAAAAAAAGTGAGAGAAATGTTTACATTCTATGTTTTGATATAAGTGTATTTTACTAGTTTAAACATCACTCTCTAAGAAGTCCTCTAGATAACATCTCTGATTTTCCATTATAAGTTCTTCTTCCATGTCAAAATGCTACTTTATCATACTGATTTTAACTCTAATTAGTATTTGCTTTCCCCTAGAAAATAAGCTTCATTAAGGCAGAAACTTAGTGCATCATTTCCCCGGCTATATTCACTAGTACTTTGATATAAGCACATAATAAATACCTTTTGAATATGCCCATCAACAGAATGGGACAAAAATAGTGTAGTTATATAATCAAATACCATTAAGAGAATGAACAAATTCTAACTATATCCAATAATACATATGAAGCTCCAAATATATTCTTGAGTAAAAGCAGCCAGACACAATGCACCTACAGTAAAAGACTCCAGGTATATAAAGTTCAATAAGAAAACTTACTTACATTGTTAGAAGTTCAGATAACATCTACTTTTGGATAGGGGAAGAGTGTAGTTCACAGGAAGGATAAACAAGGCTAGTTTCTGGAGTATTATAATGTTTTATTTCTTGACCTGGTAGGTAGCTACATGAATGCATGTACCCTGTGATAATTTACTGAGCTGAAAACTCATGAACTGTGTACTTTTCAGCAAGTTTTATAGTTTAATAAATATATTTTCATAACTACTTAATAAACATAAAAGTAATAATAATAGGAATTTAAAAAGAAAAAACAAGCTGATAAAGTTATATCAACTGGGAACAACTGTTACGAGGCAATAAAATAACCAGTAAGGAAAAAAAAAAGTTTCATAATATAGTAGTGTTATTGCTTCATTAAAATCCTAAGGGTATTTTAATAAGCATAAACAAAAAACATACATAAAATAAAATTTAATATATCTGAAAGTCAATGAAAAACATAAAACTAATCCAACAATTTTAATTATGATATGGCCCCTTCCACTCCCACTCTCATACATACACATACAAGTAACTAGTACTTTTGAGAATATTATTCCTTCCCTTTTCTTCTCACTTTTATTTTTTTTGCTCATCATAGTAGCCTTGTATTGCCTTTCTTGGGATTTTGTTTTTACATGACAGAAACTTCTGTCCTTCAGCCACTATGATTTGGGGACTTTCTGTTAACAGTGAAAACCAATCATAACAAATTCATCTTGGGAAAAGGACTTACCTAAATGTCTTTTCTCACTTATTTTTCCAGATCTCCCTGCCTATTAACTCTTTAGTATTTGGTTTATAGAGGCAGACCTCAATGTGGGAGGGCCTGTGGTGGAAACAGTAACTGTGAAGGACGGGATTGCTAACCCTTCCTAATTTGGAAGTTAAGCCTTATCAAGCCACTTACCCAGCGAGATATAAGTTTCATTGACCAACTGATCTTTTTATCAATAACAAAACTAACATTTTCATCACATGGTTTTTCCACCAGCAAACATATACAACATTTAAAAAATTGTCTTAATTATAATGCATAAGGAAATCTATAGTTAGAAGTACTTAAATATGCACAAGTTGGAAAACATCATCTCACAGCAAAGAAGCTAATACAAAATAAATCCAACAAAGATTTTTCTTTAGTACTGTGATAGGACAGAATATATATTAAAAAAGAAAAAAAAAAACCAGAAAAATCTTTACCTTAGTTTATCATAAACCAAGCATTATAATGAAAGAAAATTAAAACTATACTATATCTGATTTAGGGAACATAGGAAGACAGAAGCAATCGTCATATGATAGATTCTGTGCTATATACGTATTTTGTGATTTAATACTGAATGTCAGTAATGATTAGAATCAAATGTCAAGAATGTACAGAACAATTATACAGATCAATTGTTGTAAAAGGAATTAAAAAGTCTGTCAAAAGATCTACAGCCAATAAAAGAGGCCAAGCTCATATGGTTATATTATAAGTGAGTTCTAGTTTACTCTTAAGGAACAGTTAATTCTTATGTAAAGAAGTTACATAAGTTAAAGAAAACAAGATAGTAAAGGAAATTAACAAGCATAACTGCAAACCTGGGAAGACAGCCCCCAAATAAAAACATATAGCAATTTTTCATTTAATATAGAATGCAGAAAGCCCAAATAAAATGCTACAGAGTTAAATGTAAATAGGGTATCTTTGAATTTTATAAAATAAAAATTTATTAAGAACAATGTTTTAAGAAAAATTATAGAAAAGTTATAATACCTTTGTTGAAGATGACTTTTCTATAGCAATGAAACTCCAGAATTCAGAAAGAGAGGAAAGATCGTGTAGATATTACAATATTTTAAAAATTGCTTTATAGAAAAAGGTACCATAGACTAAATTCAAACAGAAATGACAGATGGGGAAAAAGTATATGACGTATGTCCAAAGAGAGGGTAATATATAATAAATGAGAGTACATCTATACCATAGAATACTAAATACAGGTGGTATAGATAATGTGGTAGATGTATTGGCTTAAGAATACTCACAATATGTTTCTGAGTTATAAAATTTGAATAAAATAATATGAATAGTAAGCTAAAAAAATTCTCTATGCACATCTTTACAAACAAAACAAAAATATCAGAAAGGCTATACAAATGTTAGAAGTAGTTACAACAGGGCAGCAGGAGAGACAGTTATTAGTTTTATTTGAGACACCAGTATTATTACTCAATGACTGCATTTTGTATATGTTATTTTTGTTATTAATAGGACATGCTTTCTCAAATTTTATATTATCAGCCAGAATTTTCAAAATGTTAATCATTTACCTATACTAAAAATATACATTAATTATAAACTTATTCCTATATATATTATATATATATCATATAATATATAACATAGAAATATATATTTATATATTTAATATATATTATGTATTTATATATATTCCTGTAATTATATATATTTTTGTATATAAATAGTTTTAAATATAAACATATCCCTATATTATGTATATAAAACATACATATTCCTCAATTACAGGTAGATGGAAATGTATAGAAACAATAAACTTGAGAGATTTTCTGCTACATCAAAATCAGCAGGCAAATTTAAAATCAAATACATGAGATACAGAAAATACACAAAGAGCAAGAAGTAAAGGCCACTCTGAAAGGGACAGTGAAAGGAGATCTCAAGATACTAGTCACACATGAAGAAGAATGGAAACCAATGCAGACTGGAGCAGGCCATAAAGCTCCAGAATAGACTTCTACAAAAAAACAGCAGCAGCAACAACAACAACAAAACACACAAAGAAACTAATGAAGAACAGAGCAAAAAGACTCAGAAAAATACAACCACCACCAACTAATTCCAAAGAAAATGAAAACTGAGGGGGGAAAAAGTAAAATAATAATATTTATGACTTAGTTCAACCCTAAATAACACACAAAAAGTAACAGTACAAGCTGGGAATTCTGATTTAATCAAAAGATAAAATTCTGTGTGCTGATGTAGGGATAAAAGTTGTATGTGTTAATGTGTGTATATATGTGGGGCAGGAGAATAAAGAGAGCTTGTCAATCACATCCCATGGTTGGTAATTCAACAGGAGATAGGTAAACTAAGAATCACAAACCCATAGGCATCCTTCTTAAAGAATTAAAACCAAAAGGATTTGATGAAATAACTGAAAAGTGTTATCACTGATTGTGGGTGGGGGGAACATGGTATGATTACTGTTGTTTATAGTATGTATTATTAGTTGGCTGTTTGAAAGTATCCATGTATTAGTAAAAGTGAAGCTTCCAGTTCAATATAAAGGTACCCAAACTTGACCAAAAATGACAATGGTAGTGTAAATCATAGGTAACTCTTCCACAAAGTAGATGAACACTTTAGAAGACATGTATTTAGTGATTTTTAAGAAAAGAAATGTAGGTTACCTAGGCAGGGATAAGGCTAGAATTTTTAAACATAAAAGTTGATTTTCTTTCTTTTTATGGTAGAGTAGTTTTCAAACTCTCTCATGGGATCTGAACAGAGTGAACAACTCATCTTGGGACTCGTTTGCCAGAACTCTAATTGTTTAACATCCAAAGTCCTGTATCCCAGGAAATCCTTTGGTCCCAGGCATGCCAGAATGCTTGGTCACTCTAATTCTAACCAGTCTAAAGTGTTTACTGATCTAAGTGTCCTATTAACAAGGCATTTGTTTGTACTATATACAGAAAGGAATACTAAAAAGAAGTTTCTTAAAGATCGAGTTGAAAGGTGGTAGAGTACAGAAAAGGGAAAACTTTTAAATTGTAAATGTCAAAAAAGGGAACATATAACTTACATGGCTTGCTGACGTTAACCCTACTTCGATAAAGTTTTTTTTTTTTTGTAAATAACAAACACTAAAGGGGTGGGAGGAGTGAAAAAAAGTGATTATTCTTGGTTAACCTAAAGAAAGTTGGGCTTTACTGATAGCTCAGTTGGTTAAGAATCCACCGGCAATGCCCGAGACCCCCAGGAAGATCCGCTGGAGAAGGAGTAGGCTACCCACTCCAGTATACTTGATCTTCCCTTGTGGCTCAGCTGGTAAAGAATCCGCTTGCAAAGCGGGAGACCTGGGTTTGATCCCTGGTTGGGACGATCCCCTGGAGGAGGGAATAGGCTACCCATTCAAGTATTCTGGCCTGGAGAATTCCATGGACGGTATAGTCCATGAGGTTGCAAAGAGTTGGACACAAGTGTGCAATTTTCACTAAAGAGTGAAAATCAAACAGAGTGCTTTCATCTTTCAAATATACAAGAACAAATAACACTGTCATCAAAACACTGGTAAGATCTGGTGTAAGAGGGAAGAAAGATCTAGTCACAGAATAATGCATCAGCTTGATGGTGGCATGTTTTGAAATAACTGACATTAAAATTAATTTTGAGGAACATAATTAAGAAACATAAGATATAAATGAATGAATTATTTTAGAAACAACAAAAGGAAGAAAGCAATTTAGTATGAAATGATAACAAAATCAAAATCATACTGACTAATACTATTATCAGAGGAGAAAAAAAAAAATATTACCAGAAACAAATACTCAGTTCCTACTTTGGCTCATCAAAACCCTGTATTTGCTTCAAATATATATACAATTCAAACTCCTGCTAACAAACCAGAGGGGTACTATTAGGGTAACTTGGGCAAAATGCTTAGTTTTTGTTGAAGTACCTGAATTAAAAAAATAATCAGTCTTAGATTGACGTATAAAAGAAACCCCCAGAACATTAGGTGGTCATGGCTAAGATAGGAAGAGAGAAATTACACAGGAAAACAAATTTAATTCAAGGAAATGAAACATTTTAAGAAGTTCACTTAAACAAATAAATAAAATGAAAATGTTCATTGTACCTTAAAGAACCCTGCTTCAGGGCCACACCTGTCATACACACTCCGGGATTTACCTATGGCCATGATAATACCTTGCATGTTCGGTGTCATCATGATCTGCCATAAGGGATTTAAAGTAAGAACTTTTGAATGGTTATCATAGAAAAAAAAAAATCACAAAACGAAAATAATTCCTTTACATGCAAGTTGAAAGTCCTTTGTTTTTTACTATAAATCAAATGTTGCACTTTTTTTGGGTAGCAAATGTGATCAGATATGCATGTAAGTATCTCTCAAAATCTTCTATACAGGGCCACAGCTAGCTGGCATGGTGCCTTCGTGCCAAGTGCAAAAAGGCATCCCGTCTGAAGTATTTTTTAAAAGGTACCACCTTCTTGACAATAAGAAAAATGTGTTGCTCTCAGAGAACCATTTAGAAAAATCAATGTTCTTTTAATTTAAAAACATGCTTCTTTAAGGCTTGGGGAGCTCAGCATTAGCTAAATTCCAGCTCCACTCTGCCAGCAGGCCAGGTACCCTGCTTGTACAACCTTACAATCTAAACATCTAAGCAGCAGCCCTGTATCCATATGACTTATTTTTAAGAGTTACAAGGCACATGCACTGCTAAACTACCACTCCAATGAATTAAAACACACACACACAAAACACAAAACTCTGCCAACAGCATAAGCACTTGCACAAATGATAGTATTAAATAATTAATCACAAGTCTATTTTTGTAAATGCCAGAAGGCTCACCCTAAAACAAGCACTAAGATGCTTGATCAACAAATAAACATTTTAAAAATATATTTAATACAACATGCCAGTTTCCATAATCTTCAAGTACCACCAACATAGAAATAATTAAATAGAAAAAGGTACTGCTATTAAGTATTAAATATTTAAGTATTTCTTTGTTTTCACAATAGTTTATTTTGTATAATGAATTTGAGCTTCTGTAGATTTTGGTATCTGCTGGGGTCAGGGAGGGTCCTAGAACCAATATTCCCAGATACTGAGGAATGACTGTATTCTTATATGCTTATATTTAAAAATATCTGAAAAATGAAAATCTCAAGACACTATGAAGCTATAATACTGGAGCAATCAAGAGACTGCATCCATTACCTCTGATTCACTCAAACTACTGCCCATAGCATATTCTGGATCACACACAGGTAACTGCAATGTAACTAACTATCTGCTTCAGAAAATCCTTCTGATCAGTTCCTAACTCACAAATCTACTTCTCAGTCTCTTTAAGGCCCATACTTTCTTACAGTGGCACAGTAATAGACACCTCTGATTTTGGTGATTAACTCATGAAAGTAAAGTGACTCATACAAGAGTTTAATTATAAACTTGAAGTCAGTTTGAAAAAAAGTTACCTGGAAAAAAAACTAATATACATTCAGTTCTCATCCATGCCAGTAATAATTAACAAATGACAGAATTCAGGATCTGTCTTCTCTGTTGTTACTATTCAGAAACAGCTTTACTGGCTTCTCTCAAATATAGGAAAGATCAAAATCGAAGAGTGTTAAGAAAAAAGTGGTAAAGGGGGGAAAAATGTGATGGGATCAAGACAATAGCAATTTTCATCTGGATTCACAAGAACTATATGCCAGGAAGCAAAAGTGACTCCATAATGTTAGAAAACTAAGTAGATGAGAATTAACAGTGGAGTGATAAGAAAAGGTAAGATGAGGTGCCCAGTGTACAAAATACTGGTAGGTATTTAGCAATGCTGATGAATTATTCAGTTCAGTCATACAGAGGTTGGGAAAAAAACAAAACAAAACCAACCCCAGTCTGCTATATTGCAGGCAGTCTCCTGCACTGCAGGCAAATTCTCCAGGGAAGACTATCTATTCACTAATATATACCAAATCAGACTGTAGGATCTTCTGGTAGGAAACAGTGGGCAAAGTATAATAATTGATACTTCAAGCAAAAAAAATTTTGCTGTTTAATTAAACAAACTTAATTAAAACTTACCAACCTGAGAGTAAACAAATGCTGTGTGTGAATAAAGGAATTAACTCTTGCAATACAAAATTATTATTTTGCAAAATTAATAAGCTTTCTAGTTAAATTTTCACTTGAAATTCAAAGTATTTAATACTGTTAGCAATTGGTAAGGTAATTTCAGACTGTGGGTGGCAAAGCTGTACATTATGCGGCAATAGACACAGAGTGAGGGTGCAGGCATGCCCAAAGCACTTGCATTTAAATAGCAAAACACAAGTGGAAATAGTGCCAAGGGCTACAAAAAAGGTACCTCATCATCATAACCCCCCTCCTTTGACTCAATCATAAATTTCCCTACATGAGGAATCTCCACCTCTACAACTTGCTGTTTAGAAGGTGGCTGGCTTGTGGCATTTTCAGGTTTCTGCAGAAAAAAATCATTAGTGTGAACATTAGAAAAGAGACCAATGGAAGCACTCAATTTAAGTGCATAGAGGCTCGATCTTTTTAAAATACCTGTATTTGTTTAGTACGCAATAAAACCATCTAAAGCTGAACATCAAAGCAAAGCATTAATTCAGTAATAACACAAGATCTCTAGCTTTTTGCTTTGTATCTCAAACATTAAATTAAAAAATTTTTTTTTTCCCACAGAACACCCTGGATTCCAAATTTGTAGAAACAGTTAATACTGAAGTTGTATATCCTACTGCTGTCTTTATTGGTGAAAGATTTATTTTTAATTCTAGTAACTCTATACAGCTTTTTTTGATATTTTCATCAAAATAAGATATGACTTCATCTGACTCCAAGAGAATTTATAAGTTTTCCTTCTCATGATTTTACCTTTCTATTCTAATAACTAATTATATTGTTATTTAATATCCATAATCTACTGTGCCTAACTCACTAGCACCTGGTATAATATATTTACATCACGAGCTCTCAATGAACTCTCATTTTTCAAAATGCTGCTAGAAAGTGGTATCAATTTTTAACAACCAGATTTGTTTTTTTTTTAATTCTATGAACTTCACTAAACCAATGGAGTGGAAGCCAGTGTAAAATCCAAAAAGTCCAACTGAAGACACTAATATGGTTCATTCAAAATACTGTTCAGATTTCACAAGGATCCTTTTTACTGAATAGATGACTACTATATTCACTACTTATCTATAAAAAAATTTCAAAAATACTTAAGGTACTTGAAAGCAGATTGCTTAAGTAATTTCAAATTGCACCTGAAAGTTTTCGTAAGCAAAAATCAACTTAGTTTTGACATCAAATAAACAGAAAATTTTAATGAAAATGGAGTGGTCTTACTGCAGTTTAAAATACAGATAAATTTTAGTAATGTGAAAGTAATTTTTTGACTTTTTTAAAGTACATATGCAGAAAAAGTTTAACTAAACAATAAAACAAGAACAGCGGCCAAGCCTGGCCTATTTTTTAAAAAGAAATGCTATTTTTAACCATAACATTTTCAAGAAAGGTTCCTTTTGCTTTGTTTGAGTCTTCAATTTTTCAAGAGGATATAGCCAACCTGCATGGTTGTCATGACCAGGAGAGAGTATTCAGCTAACCCAAAATTTGATACTTTAATTACTGTTCTATAAGTGATAGAATTTATAAACATTACACCCATATGCTTCTTGGAATTGCTTATATTCAAATAATCTTAACTCAATATACTAATACATATTCTATAAAGATAAGCTTGGTCCATGACATTTAATTAAGAATTAATTAAGGGAGAGAAAAAATAACAAAAAAATAATTAAGAGAGAAAATATTGTCCTAGATTTCCAGTCACAAGAGTGAAATATAAGCAGGTAAACTAAGAAATTTGTCTTGACTTTTGGTGAAAAATTTCTCACAAGCAAACCAATTCAAACCAATAATATATTAAGGATAATAAATACAAATTTAAGGAAAGTATCAAACAGGAAATGCACTCCTTAGAATGCTGATCCTTACACAATAACATATTTCCTTTGAAAAAAATAATTGCACTTAGGAAAAATAAATGTTTTATAAACCTGTCCAGTCAGTTTATATAAACCTTTCCAAAACAGTTTAAACAGCATATTATTAATTATTGGGGTGAGAGGTGAAAAAAGGAAGCAGCTTTGAGCACACACTCTATAGTATTTCTCATCAAGCTTAGATATCTTAAATTACCATAAAATTTTTCATGTAAAGAATTTTAGGGTTCATTGAAGTAAAGTACAAGGATATTTAGGAGCTTCCCCAATGGCTCAGCAGTAAGGAATCTGCCTGAAATGCAGGAGCCCCAGGAAACATGGGTTCAATCCCTGGATCAGGAAGATCTCCTGGAGTAGGGCATGGCAGCCCATCCAGTATTCTTGCCTGGAGCATCCCATGGACATGAGCCTGGTGGACTACAGTCCATATGGTTGCAAAGAGTTGGATACAACTGAAGACATTGAGCATGCATGCCTAAGGATATCTTTTCCTATTACAGTCACATCCTCTATGAACATCTTAATAAAGGAGGTTAAAAGATAAATCCCTCAGTTTCAAAAATAATTAGATCACAAAGATTTTAATTAACTGCCTGAAATCTATTAAATACCCAAATTGTAAAAAAAAAAAAAAAGTGGTCCCAGAAAGTGTGATTAGAAAGTTATATATTTTCAACGCCTTTGGATCCCTCAATATGCTCACAGCTTTTAACCGAATAACTCCACTATGGAAATCTAAAGAAATAAACAAAAATATAGAAGAAGGGAATGAGTAAGTAAACAAGAATTTGATCACTCAATGAATTATTATTAAGCCATTAAACATTTTTTACGAAGAATCTGCAACATGGGGAAAGTTGTTTAGTGACAGAAACATTAAAATATAAAATTGTATATGCAGTAGCCAATCAACTACAAAAGTAAATCACAAATCTGTATATAAGAATAAGAATGAAAGAAAACATACTAACTTATTAAGTGATTAACTTTGGGTAAAGGAACTATGCATTATTCTTAAGAGTCTACTTTTTTGTATTTTTAAATTTTCTAAAATATTTCATTTAAAATTAGAGACTCTCTTCTAAAAAGCAAGCTGCCTAAACATCTGGAGAATATCTCTTTATGGCTTCTGTGATTCTAAGCGTCTCAGGAAATTTTTCTTACACTAACGTCAAAACTTTATATACTGTACACTTGTGAAATGGTTAGGATTTAAGTAACAGAAGGAAATAAAGAGCTACTAAAAGGTCTACACTACATGCTATGCACTTAAAAATTGATCTTAATTCATCCTATAATCACCTCCATTTTATATTTTTAAAAAACTGAGGTTTAGAAAAATTAAGCAACTTATTCAAGTTTGCATAGCTTGCAGGAAATAAAACTAATATTCAAAGCCCCAGGACTATTTAATCCCCAAATCTGAAGACTCTTTGCAATTTACTTTCTTCGCTGTTATTTAGTCGCCAAGTCATGCCTGAGTTTTTGCAACCCCATGGACTGCAGCATGGCCCGGCCTCCCAGTCCTTCACTGTCTCAGCGAGTTTGCTCAGACTGATGTCCACCAACTCGGTGATGCTCTCCAATCATCTTACCCTCTGCTGCCCTTAGTTTCTAAGGCATACCTTTAAATGAGAAAACCCAGTAATTATAATGATCCTGAACAACTGACCGGTCATACAGTCAGGATCAACATACTCTTAGACATGGTGCAGGATTTATACAGATGATGGAACCAACTATTGGCGGACTCCAGAAGATAAGCCAAATCGAAAACTATTTATGCTAGCTCATCTACTTTCTCAATGCCATACTTTTTCAACTAAAGGTGAAGCAGCAGGCTGCTACCTTAAAAGATGATAACCATATGAATAAACTATCTAAATTTAAGTGCTAATTTCTACAAATTTAAACTGCACCTGATTAGCCAAACTGAAAAAAAAAAAAAAGAGTCTACATTAAGCTAAGTAATGTTTCCATCTTCTTGGTATCAGTTAAAAGAATGAAACTTATCAACACCATAATGTAGGCTCTAACAAATAAAAATCCTAACCAGCAAAAGCCCTAGCAAAATATGTTTTTATACCAGACAAAAATATTTCTCCCTTGTATTTACTCCTGTGCTGCTTCTTCCTTCCTAAGGTGTCCTCTTTCTATCATTCACCCAGATCTACTCAAAGAAGCATTTTTCAGGAACTGCTGTAGAGTAACCAGTTCCTCAAGTTTTTTATAGTCTCTAGGGTATTTGCAGAATTTGGAATAATAATAAAAAAAATTTTTTAATACATTGTTTTTTATGGTAAGAAGATATGTAATCAAACTTTTTCAAAAAGGAAACTAAATTAAAAAATAATTTATCAATATCACTTTGTTCAGCAAGATATAATTAAAAGACTATCCTATTAATTGAACATTTTGGTTAATATGACCTTATAATATTAAAGACCCCACTGTAATTAGAGGGTTACTGTTGAGATTAAGTTAAGTAAGTGGAAATTATGTGTTGAAATGTTCTCGTTTCTTTAGTTCTCTGGGTGGGCATCTTCAAATCCTAAAATTAGCTACCGTGAAACCCATATTAGGGCTGATTGTGCTCACTAATAAAATAAAAAATAAATACCTATAGCAACTGAATGGTCTTATAGTATAAAATCCTTGAAGCATCTCTCAGAATATCATATTCACTGAAACATAATACAACACTAATATGTTCAACTTACTGGTATTAAAAGATGCAGCTAAATGCTTGAAAACTACAGTAAAGGAGGTTAATAATGACAATTTGATACAGGGCACTTGAAATATGCATAAACTGTTTTATAATATTTATCCTGCTAATATTACTCTAACTAGACTATCTAGAATTTTGTTAAACACAGTCCATGGAGCAAAGAAAATTATACCCTATATTCCCAACTATCATAACGTAAGACTAAATACGGAAGGCAGGGTGGGAGGGAGGTTGAGGGGAAAGAAAAACAATGTTAAACTTTGTACTTCTCTTTTGAAGTTCCACATCAAATGACCAGTTTGGCCTATGATTATAATTTTTCATAATTCTCTAACAGGAAGATAAAAAATACTTTTAAGAAGCATTTAAAAAGTTATAGCTAGGAAATTACAATCTGGCAGTAAGGTGACACCTACAACCACTCATCATGTTCACGGCAGAGTCATCCTTGGCCAGGTCTCCTGACTCCCAGACAGGCCACTCTCCTTACACAGCTAAGAAACCTCGTGAACATGGATGGGTATGCTCAGAGAGCTAAAAGAAAAATTCTTACCGACTGCAAAACTGTTTCAGGACTTTTATCTTCATGCTCATGTGATGCCTTGGTAATTATTCGAATGGTTTCTTCTTTCAAGTGCTTTGAGAAATCACTTCTTGATGGCTGCTCTAGATATTCTGGTTCTCCTGCTTGTGCTTCATGAGAAAAGAATCAATTGTATATCTAATATAAATCAGTGAGTCTAGACTAAGATGAATTTCTTATTTATTTTTCATTTGAAAGTTATACATTAATTTTACTTCATTGACTCTAAAGTAATACATGCTTCAAACAACAGCACTTCCTCCTCCAGAGTTTACCAAAAGAAATTAATCAAATCTCAAATAAGTTAAATAATTACTGAAGAAAGAACTCATTATAGTTTATGCTAAGAAATTTATTGTAAGTGTTTATTTGTTAGGACAAGTATCAGAATCTCACTTTGGGTCATCACAGAGCACCGGGTTGAGCTCCCTGTGTTATACAACAGCTTCCCCATAGCTAGCTACTTTACACATGGTAATATATATGTTTCAATGCTACTCTCTCAATTCATCTCACCCTTCCTTCCCTGCTGGTCCACTAGCCTGTGTGGGATGGGGGTTGGGGTGGGAGGGAGGTTCAAGAGGGAAGGGATGTATGTCTACTCGTGGCTGATTCACGCTGTTGTACAGTAGAAACCAACACAACACTGTAAAGCAATTATCCTCCAGTTAAAAATAAATTAGAAAATACAACTGTGAAACCTTAAAAAAAATAAATCTCACTTTAGAAAATCACTAGCATTCTACCAAAGAACAAGGGAGTAGGGGACTGCACAACAATCCTGGTCGGAGTCTTCACAGAGAGCACAGTGGCTGTTTTTCTGGCCACAGTATTCTTTTTCATACTTACCTAACAAAATCCTAAGCATGAACGAACCCAGCCTTCTGTCTTTTCTGAACCTGTTCCTGATAGCTGAGTGTTGTCAGAGGAAAACAATTACAACTTGCCAAACTAGGACCAATATAAACTCAAGAGTTCAAATACTACTTCTGGGAAGCATTCCTAGAATTATATCTACTGTCTGTGTTCTGAGTTCTAAACCCACAGACGCAACAATGTACTCTGAATGTCCACTGGATATTTAACAGACAAGCCCAATATTTATCCTTATGCAACCGACGAGGCTCCATTTAAGTGGGCCTCTGCCTGTCTCTCCCTCACCTGGTGTCCTCTGCTCAAAAAGAAAAACATACTAGCCTTTTTTCAGTTTATCCAACACAGCAGAGAAGAGGCTAACTGTCCAACTTCTGGATCTTTCCTCATTTTCTTCCCTTTGACTGTTTGTTCCACAACGCTCACTCCTCCACCTGATAACTTCTATATATCCTTTTGCTTAAATGCTGTTTCTGCATGGAAGCAGTCCCGCTGACTCCATTTCTAGGGCAGGGCTGCTTGGCCTCAGCACTACTGGCACTAGGTCAGAGGAGTCCACGGTGTGGAGGGCTTCCCCATGTACCCAGGCATCTACCACTAAGCACAAGTAGCACTGACCCCTTCTCGCAGCTGTGACAACCAGAAATGTCTCCAGGATTGTCAGATACCCTCTGAAGGTGAAAATCACTCCCATACAAGAATTACTGCTCTACAGTAACTTACAGTTTCATTTTAAAAGCACTTTCCCACAATTATAGCTTCATTGCTGTTATTTGTCTCAAGCCTATATTCCCTGCTATACTGTAAGAATCTCAAGAGCAGGGGTGTTATCTCCCTGTTGTATTCCTATTTCTTTCACACCACGTATATAAAAAGCACACAATAATTTAATGAAACGAATTAATAAACTAGTGAAAGGGGAAAGGGAATAAGAATATACTCTAAAACATTGCACAGTGTAACTGGGATAGGTTGAGTACCTGCTCAACCAACTGGCGGGAAACAACAGGACTGTCATCCTTTCCAATATCTGATAATTTAAAACCCTTCTCAAAGTGAAATATTATTAAAAAAGAAATACGTTATTTCAACATAGATGCATGTTCATTCATCAACTGAATTTTAATTAAGTGTCTATGTGCCAGGCACTAGGCTAGGCACTGGGATTCAGTGTTAACAAAGTGGCAAGTCCCTGTCCCCATGAAGTTTATAGTTAACTATGGAAAAGTTATTAACCAAAGAATTACACATATAAATTGTGACATCATCATAATACATTATAAGGATAAAATGGGACAAGGGTAATGTAAGATTATAGGGTATGAGATAAACTAACATTTCAGTGGAAACATAATGAATTAGGTGGAAGAATGAATAGCCCATAAAGTGAGCATGAATTCAATCTGAAATCTACAGTGGTTGAACTATAGACTATACTATAAGAGGGGAGAAATGGCGAGAGATGATGTAGACAGAGATAAAATGGGTGCCTTTGAGACATGAAAACGGCAAAAAGAAATGAATAAACATTCTAAATACAATGACAACATGCTGAGTTTAAAGAAAATTATTCTGGCTACACTGTAAAGAAAAGATTAGAGAATAAAGTAAAACTAGAAGTCAGTAAAAGTACTAAAACAGCAATATAAGCTCTTTGTCTTACTTATAGAGCAATATTAGCAAGAAATGACTGTGCTTTGGGGTAACAGGCAGTGAGAAAAGGAGAACTGGTTAGATTCAAGATACATTTTAGACATCATGATTTGGAGACTGATGTGCAGATGTCTTATATTTTGGATTGTGAGTGATTAGGATAATGGAAGTAAAATATACTCTGACCAGGAAAACTGAAAGAAGAAATGATTACAATGTGCATGACAGGAAAAGAAGTCCAAAAGAAGATAAATGTCTCATTTCTATATTTCCTAAGAACTGCAATGTTCTTTCACTGTACCTGTATGATAGATAAAGTTAAGAAAATCTAAACCATGACAACTCCAGTTTAGCAGAGATTCTGCATCCTGAAGGTTTCATGATTAAGTGGCTTAAATATGCTGTTTGAGGCCTTAACAGAGACAAACTTCTAGCTGCTAAAGTTTATAGCAAGGACAGATAAGAAAGCCTTCCTTAGTGATCAGTGCAAAGAAACAGACGAAAACAACAGAATGGGAAAGACTAGAGATCGGTTCAAGAAAATTAGAGATACCAAGGGAACATTTCATGCAAAGATGGGCTCGATAAAGTACAGAAATGGTAGGTACCTAACAGAAGCAGAAGATATTAAGAAGAGGTGGCAAGGAATACACAGAAGGACTATATAAAAAAGATCTTCATGACTCAGATAATCACGATGGTGTGATCACTCACCTAGAGCCAGACATCCTGGAAGTGAAGTCAAGTGGGCCTTAAGAAGTATCACTACGAACAAAGCTAGTGGAGGTGATGGAATCCAGTTGAGCTATTTCAACTCTTGAAAGATGATGCTGTGAAAGTGCTGCACTCAATATGCCAGCAAATTTGGAAAACTCAGCAGTGGCCACAGAACTGGAAAAGGTGAGTTTTCATCCCAATCCCAAAGAAAGGCAATGCCAAAGAATGCACAAACTACCACACAATTGCACTCATCTCACACGCTAGTAAAGTAATGCTCAAAATTCTCCAAGCTAGGCTTCAGCAATACATAAACTGTGAACTTCCAGATGTTCAAGCTGGTTTTAGAAAAGGCAGAGGAACCAGAAATCAAATTGCCAACATCCGCTGGATTATCGAAAAAGCAATAGAGTTCCAGAAAAACATCTATTTCTGCTTTATTGACTATGCCAAAGCCTTTGACTGTGTGGATTACAATAAACTGTGGGAAATTCTGAAAGAGATGGGAATACCAGATCACCTGACTGGCCTCTTGAGAAACCTGTATGCAAGTCAGGAAGCAACAGTTAGAACTGGACATGGAACAACAGACTGGTTCCAAATAGGAAAAGGAGTATGTCCAGGTTTTATATTTTCATCCTGCTTATTTAACTAACATGCAAAGTACATCACAAGAAACACTGGGCTGGAAGAAGCACAAGATGGAATCAAGACTGCTGGGAGAAATATCAATAACCTCAGATATGCAGATGACACCACCGTTATGGCAGAAAATGAAGAGGAACTAAAAAGCCTCTTGATGAAAGTGAGAGAAGAGTGTGAAAAAGTTGGCTTAAAAGCTCAACATTCAGAAAACAAAGATCATGGCATCTGGTCCCATCACTTAATGGGAAATGGATGGGTAAACAGTGGAAACAGTGTCAGACTTTATTTTGGGGGGCTCCAAAATCATTGCAGATGGTGATTGCAGTCATGAAATTAAAAGACGCTTGCTCCTTGGAAGGAAAGTTATGACTAACCTAGATAACACTGAAAAGCAGAGACATTACTTTGCCAACAAAAGCCTGTCTATCAAGGCTATGGTTTTTCCAGTAGTCATGTATGGATGTGAGAGTTGGACGGTGAAGAAAGCTGAATGCCAAAGAATTGATGTTTTTGAACTGTAGTGTTGGACAAAACTCTTGAGAGTCCTTTGGACTGCAAGGAGATCCAACAAGTCCATTGTAAAGGAGATCAGTCCTAGGTGTTCATTGGAAGGACTGATGTTGAAGATGAAACTCCAATACTTTGGCCACCTGATGTGAACAGTTGACTGACTGGAAATGACCCTGATGCTGGGAAGGATTGGGGGCAGGAGAAGGGGACGACAGTGGATGAGATGGTTGGATGGCATCACCTATTCCATGGACATGAGTTGGGTAAACCCCAGGAGCTGATGATGGACAGGGAGTCCTGGTGTGCTGTGATTCATGGGGTCGCAAAGAGTCAGACACAACTGAGCAACTGAACTGAACTGACATTGCTTGTGTTTTCCCTCTCTGTCTCTTCTAATTAAAACAGATAAAACATCAATGTTTGACAGTAGGATGTGAGCTTAATGCAATGTGAGTCAAGAAATTCATCTGCTAGGACACTGGGCTAAGCCAGGGAAACCTGGACAATGTAGGTAAATAAAGAGCTTAAGAGCAAAAGTAATTTTATCTGATCAACACAGTCAAATATACATAGGTCCCCAGGGTTAAAGTTTCCTGCCTCATAGGGATTTGAGTCCAAAAACCTTATGTGATGCTAAATGATTCTGCCTAAATGCCATACAAAACTATTTCCTCTAGAATTTTCTCTGTGCAAATATCTTCCATGGAACTTGTATCAGGCATGCTGTAATCACAGTAGGTGAACCTACAAGGATTCATGTTCTAGGAGTTTGGAGACAAAAATCCACACTTCATTCCTAACATGTTTGATGAGCATGTGCCATTTTCAGTACTATGCTAGGTATTAATAATGTTAAGAACAAATGACATAAGATTTACTCACTTTAAGGAACTCTCAACAAAATCAGATAAATGTATACTCCATTACAATACAAAGTGCTAAATGCTGTAACAAACTTATGCACAAGGTCCTAGAGAAGCACTATGGACCCATACACACTTGGAAAGTGCTGCATGCTAAGAAAGACTTCCTAGAAGAAATGCCAACTGAGCTGAGTCTTGAAGGATTTGTAGAGTAGATTATCTTGGAGATGAGAAAGATGATTCCAGGCAGAAGGAATAGCATAAGCAAAGGCACTGTAAGGACAGATAAAAGATTAATAAATTCCTGGCTACTAATGAGCCTTTATAACGGTAAGCAAGACAAAATATAACTTTGGTACTGAGAATAGACTGGGACTAGAATAGGGGGAAAAAGACACTAGAATGGGGGGAAAAGACAATAGTTGCTACAGGGGTAATTAGGGAGATTTGTAAAGATTTGGGGCTATTAGGGAAGTCTTAAAAGTGAACAAAGTTTCAAGAATAGTGAGGATAAGAGGACATTTTTCAAATGAGGGATACTTTATGAGCAAAACCATAATGACAGGAAAAGACCCTACAAGCAAGAGTGATAGGGAACAACCTGGTTTAGATAAAATGTGCTTATAGAATAGTGGTCTTGGAAGAATTACAAGGGATTCAAATTTAATAGAGGGTAAAACAAAAAAGAAAAGAGGTTTTAACTTTATTTTGTCAAACCAGAAGAGTAAAAGACATGTTTACTAGAACAAACAAACAACCAGAGGAGGAAAATAAAAAGCTCATTCCACTACCCACAGAAAAACACTTAAAGAGCACTGGTTCAAAGAACAGCAGTCCATTTTCCTTATAGAAATGCATTTAAAGTCAATAATTCCCCCAAAGCAGTGTATAAAAAGCCATGCTAGGCTGGCTGGCTAGAATATCAAAGAAACTTTCAAAGGCTTCAGATTCCTAGGTAGCACCACAAACAGAATTCTCAGGAATGTGGGAGGTAGAGGCTCAGGAACCAAAGTTAAACCTACAATTTATCTAAGAAAAAGCCATAACAGCACCGCGTATTTTTGATTTTCTTTCTTAAGGTAGAGCTATTTGGGCTAACCTTTTTTTTTTTTTTTAAACTAACACAAATGTGTGTAACAGGTTTACTTCCAATAGTCACAATCTAGAAATCACCTAAAGAACCATAAAGAGATGGATAAGTAAATCAACACTGGCATATCCAAAGATAAGAATATTACTCAGAAAAGAAAGAGATACCCATATCTCAAAGTAATAACAAAACAAGAAAACCAGGAAAAAAAGAACAGCTTATTCCCATCATATAAATATAAGAAAATGCAAAGGTTATCTATTATAAGGGAAAGTAAATAAATGGTTACCTGAAGAGGTGGCAAAGCAAGAAGAGAACATAAAAAGACATGAGGCAAACACACCATGACAGATCTGGTCAGTAACAAGAATGGCTGCACTCCCATACACTGAAGATCACCTCTAGGAAACTCTTTATTGCAATTTCCAAAGGGAATGAAATCAAATCAAAAAACATTTAAGGGGCGTCTATCATGTGTCATGCATTATGCTACATTCTGGAGATTTAAATAAAAACATGAACTGGTCCCCGCTTTAAAGGCACTTAAAATACTGAGGCTACTGAAAACATCCTGAAAATACTGAGAACATTGTCCACTCTATCAGATCTTACTCTCAGGAACCAACTGTACTCTCTTGGACTATCAACTTATTTTTGACTTGCAGATCATTTTTACTTCATTTTTTCTACCCTTATTTTTTGGTTTCAGTTTATTTTTTGCTTTTAAAATCTAAGTATGCTATATAGATATACGGTAAGTACTTCAAATAGTTTCTGAGTAAGATATGAGTAACACAAGCAAAATAATAATTCAAGCAAAGTTCCCTCTTCCTCAGAATATGTTTTTTTTTTTTTCATATAACCTAAAGGCATGATGCTTAACCAGAGGTACACTCACAATTATCAGAACATCTTTTAAGAAATATATAATCTGGACCCTTCCTACATAGATTCTGATCCCAATAAGTCTTAGATGGTATGTCCTCAGAAACAGTCTCACAGGTAATCCTGATGTATATACCAGTAGTAAAGAACTGCTGACTAAATCTCTAAACATAAATGTTCAGGTAAATTTTCTTTTGCAAATGAGAGAGGTAGTGTGATACGGATTGAAGAATACTTTCCTATCACTTATTACTTAGTTTCAGTAAGACAATGAATCATGCTGAAGAAGTGATGCCTATGGATGTTTTTCGTTATCTGTTAGCAAAAGAGGAACAAATACTCATTTAATTAATGCTATGTAGACTAATATTCTTATTTGGAATATCATTCTGAGGAAACTGGATTTTAATGGTTTTTAGGTTATAACTTTATTGAAAAGATTTTTCAGGGAAAGAAGAAAAATCACTCTGATGGATTTTATCAAGAAGATCTCCTTTTATTACTTCCACTAGTCATGCATAATCCTAATGTACACCTGAGAGAGAAATACAGGTACTCTATGACATAATGAAAGTACTATATCAAATTAAATTATCTGAGAACTGTGGGGAGAAATAGAGGGAAAAAATGGCATGGGCATTAAAGTAAAATTTCTCTGCTAATAAAAGGAGATAAGTAATTCCAGTGAATGATATAATAGATTCTTTTATTCAATTGTGTATGTTAAATTGCCCTGCAATGGAAAATAGATTTCTTAATGTGATATGTAAGATAAGATAGCAGTAGAAACCAATTTTTAATCAATAACCTCACATACATCCCAAATGTATAGATTTACAATATTCTATTTCTATTAACTAAAAGTGCCTCTTTCTAGCAATTCAATAGAGGACACACAGTTTTCTACTGAGGCAGTATTGTCATTGCCTTCTAAAAACTCAGTCCTGAAGATAACTATCATAACAGTTACATGTGAATTGACCTTTACCATCTCTTTATTTTTTAGTTATTCTGGTTCCTCTCAGCTGCATTTCTCTTCAAGTTTTTTTTTTTTTTTTAACTCTAAAAAGAGACATGAACATACATGTACAATGCCCTCTACTGACTTTTTCAAAACTTACAAAACAGGATATAAAGTGTGTAACAGGAAGTACTGATCAGAATAAAAAGGATATGGAGCATATAGATGTGGCCTTTTCATAGAGAGGGAAAATAACAAATGTAAATGATGGGGAAAAGCTGGTAAGTCCTGTCAGATAGGAATATTAGTGGGGAATATGTTTTAGTTTGACTTAGTAAAAATAAAATGTGTTCAATCTGTAAATTTAGATACTCTTCTGAGAAACAGAAAAGATGAAAAGCAGACTGTACAGAATTTAATATTGTGATGCTACAAAATACACGTGAACCAAGAATAATAGGGCTGGAGCTTGGGCAATGACTAGAGGACTCACCTTCATCTGAGTGCTCAGGTGCCACTAACATTTAGGCCATTTACGCAGCCCTGTCCTCCCACCAATACAAACAGTCACAAGCAAATGGAGGTGTTAAAAATTAAGTGAAGAATAACAGAGTAGTTCCATCTTGGGGCAAATTCTAGGGAGTAATTTGGAAGCAGATAAGGGATGAAATCAGAAAGAGATGGAACTAACTCAAAAATGACAGGAACTATAACAAAGTCACTGCAGTTATTTGAACTCAGAAACCTCTTGATAGCTACTGAGCTATTTTATTGTCTACTAACATGGACAAGGTTACTGTAATGAAACTGCACTGTTGTAAGACTACAGAGTTTCACCTGCTCTACATATGGGCCTTTGATGTATGTGGAGAAAGTGTAGTCCTTGTCTGGTGGAGCTCACCAAAGACCACAATGGTGGTACTGAAAGACACTGTACTGCATACTGCATTTATGTATCAACAGGCAGTATAATACCGACTTCATAGTCTTTTAAAAATGCTGAATCAATGCAGCTTAAAATCAAGATCAAGGACTCAACTATTCAATTTGCATGAAAACAAGTTACAAGTCTGCAAAGATTTGTGCATGCCTATACATCAGTCACCACAACGTACTGCAGTCCTACAGATCTCTCACTGAATGAATAAATCCATCTAAAGTTCAAAGGAGAATACTAAAACTTATCAGGGTAAAGGTACATAGGAATCTGTAAAAGACAAAATTAAACACCGAGAATGCTTTCTTAAAAAATAAAAACAAAACACAAACCTTACAAAAAAGGGTGATTCAAAATGATCCACTCAGAGTAAATTAAAAAAAAAAAAAGGGAGACAAATGAGTTTAAGAAAAAGATCTAATTTATCTCTTCTCATTTCCCTAACCACTAAACAGAAATAGTACCTTCTTTACAATACAAAACATCACCTTAAATTATATTCACAACTTAATCATAAGATGAATCTTAAAAATATCATTGGACATTGTATTTTCAATTGTGCTAGAATGTATTTTATTTTTGTAGTCCTATTCTTAATATTTTATTGATTTCATCAGCTAATAATTATAGAATTGTTAAAATATTTATATTTTTATATACTTCTCATTTGTTTCATATATTACACCGATTTTCTTCACTTGGAATATATTAAAATTTTGGTTGCTGCTAATTTGTCTTTTAAGAATTCTGAAAAGAATCAAATAAATACTCTATATTAACTAATATTATTTACCAGTAGTGTTATTTTGTTTAAATATTAAATTATTAGAGTGCATTCTCTTGAAAGCTTTAGTGAATTGGTGGTTTCACAGATTTTCTAGGTATGTTGCCAAGAAAAGTCAAAGTAGGCAGCATACAGAGACGGAGAGTTAGCAGAATCATCTCATTCAGCTTAAAAATGGTATATATGTATATACAGTGTTATCTAGCAAAGAGGTAAACTAAATTGTTGCCTTTTATCTTTGAGTGATGGAATTTCAGATTTTTAAAATTGGAGTCTTCATATTCTATGATAAAGTTTTTTGCTCTTGCTTTTTCAATGAGCATATCTTGTTTTTATAATAATTATCAATAATAAATATGAAATTGATAAAATGCAATAAAAATGGACCAACCTGTTGTCACAGAAGACTCAGACTCTCTCAATTTCTGAGATGCTAGAAGTTTTTCCTGCAAGGCTTTCTGGGCAAGTTGTGCATCCCATTCTTCTAGTTCTTTCTCAAATCGCTGGTTGTCTTCCTCAACAAAATCTCTTAAATCGGGGGGTAGTGTTTCTATTCCAACAAGGGCCTGCCCAGTTTCTTTATTAAACTCCTCTGCAAATCATATTTCAAAAACTATTATAAAATTAAGGATTAAAAGAAAAATGCAAAGTTCAAAATAGAAGGTATTTCAAATGTTAAAGTCCAAATTATTACCATCTAGCAAATCAATATTACCTATATATTAAAAGAAAACTCAAACAAATACTCAGAAAAGTAAGATGCAAATATGTGATCATCCATTATAGGTAATGTTCTCAGCTTTTATTTTTATTCTGAAGAGTAAAAAAAATGAAACAAGACATAAAGCCAAAACTGTTGCTACTCAAAGACTATTCATGAAGTAAAACTTACCACAAAATGAGAAGTAACGCATACCCTCAAAGCTCAAAACAGAACTAAAATTATTTTCCATCTGAAGCAGTTAAGTATAGCAACGTATTTATATACAATTTGAAATCTAATCAATATAGCAAAGTTTTTTTTAAAAATCACATAAATAGACTACAAAAAGGTTAGTCAAACTCTACCACACACACATTAATTAAATTTTAGCATTTCAGTCATAAATCCAGCAAGTTTTGCTGAATGGTTAAATACAAAAGGAAAGTTGATTTCTATCAGTCTCAACAAACCTTTATTACGTGCTTTCTTTTTTATATGCAAAGTCTATATTAGAATATGAGTAAAAAGATTAAGACCATGTCATAGTATGACATGGTCCCTGTCTGTGAGCAGCTCAGAGTGAAGTGGGAAAAGCAAACCAGCATATAATTCCTGCACAGTAAGTGCCCAATACAGGTATGCTATGAGAAGACAAGAAGGGATACTTTCTGGCAGGTTCAAGGAAAACTGCAAAACAGATGACACCTGAATTGAATCTTGAGAGATGGCAAAAGAAGAAATAAGATCTTCATTGGCAAAAATAAAAAACATAAGAAAATATTGATATAAATATGTGAAATGATTTGGTGTGACCCAAAGAAGTTTAAAGATCAGTCAAGTATATAAAGTTTGAAATGGAGAGTGGTTGTAAATGAATCTGGAGAGACAATTAGAAGCCAGATAGTGGAGGCTTTACAAGTTACGCTAACAAGTTTGAATATGAGTCAATGTGTGATACAGTCATGAAAGGATTTTAGCAAGGAGAAAAAGTCCAATTTATATTTTATAATAGTTACTATACAGTTAACTCTGAATATAAAATATATCCCAATTCTCAGCCCTGGTCACATTACTTTTCAATTCCAGTTTTCTCACTTACAATAACCCAAAAGCATTTTCCAAATATATCCATCACCTTCTTGAGTAAACTACACTTAACTAATCACAGTGGAGACCAGAATCAAATTAAAGAGCTACTTATTTAAAAAGATATTGGCCTATGTATTTTATATTCTTACCTTGTATTAAGAATTGTGGTTTGTCATTTATGTACATTAAACAGTATGCACTGGCATTTCTGTAACCACCAAAAGAATCCCTCACTAGCTCTTCCCATGATGATTTTGTTACAGCAATATCATTGTACTTCATCCACCTGTTTTCACGATGATCAAAAATGTATGCCCAGTAGTGCCCGGCATTAGCTTGACCTTCATGAACTAAAACAGCATGTAAACGATAAGGAACCTAGACATGAACAGAAGAGTTAAACTGCGGTTAAGCACTCAATTATAATCACAGCTCATGAAACTTACAAATCATCTGATGTGAGGGTTCCCTTGAAGCATATGTTTTTTAACAAGACTAATTTGGCTGGGATTAGAGTTTTGAAAAAATTAAATTATAAAATAAAAAAAGGCAGGGAAGAGGGAGGATAAGTAAACTAGACATGTACACAGACAGGTGTGTAAATAGGATGACTTTCAAAACTCTGGAAATATATTTGTTGATTTATTTAAGCTATCTTTAGAATAAAGTATTTATATGATGAATATTTATACATTTAGCACGATTGGTTTAGATTTTCATAATTATAAAGTGGTGGGTAAGTTTAGCAAAATGGCATATATAAAGAGCCACTGTGTAAATCTCAGAAGTTTAAATGTACCTAAGCCCTTGACCTTCTGACATAATCTTAGTATCCTTAAACAACCATTTAATTTCTCCCATATAATTTCTTAAAAATACTGAAGCACTTTGAAAAATTTTATAAATTGTACTACAAAAGAATAAAATGGTAGGTAATATAGAGAATACAGAGAAAAATAATATAAAAATCTTAAAGTTCAGCAATTTTATAACACAAAGTATGAGAATTAAGCTAACATAAAGATGAATTAAAATATGTAAATAATTTAGATAATGCTTACTAGCTCAAAATTCAACTTACTTGGATCATAGATTTGTCAGAGTACATTAGCTCAATTGTGCGATGGATTCTAGATATGCTTTCCTGTAAATCTAAGGACAGAAGATGCCATTTATTGATCAAAATCAAGTATGATTCTACTGAGACTTTTAAGGTAGGAAATAAAGGTTTTTCTACAAATATGCTAGAGGAGTAAGAAAAAGTTTTTAAAATTGTTCTTAAAAACATTACTATTCAGAATCTGTATAATTCAGTTCTCCTTAATAAAAGATGCAGCACAAATGAAAAATTAAAAACCAAACAAATACCCTTTATTTTAAAAATGAAAAGAGCCAAAAAAACTGAATTTTGTTCAAATTTATAAAAGAAGGTTCCAATGAAAGTTAAAGTTAATCCCACCCACATATTTGTATAAAACAGGGAAACTTCACAATGAAATAAAGTAACTTCATCACATATCACACAGATATATACATAAAAATCCACTATAATCACCAATGGAAATAAAGTTGTGAGACTCCCATTACACACTATTTCTACTTCAAGTAGAAATCCATCCTACACAATTACTTAGAGGCAGGGATGTGCACAGCTATATTACCCATAATTATTTTTTAAAAACCGGAGACAACCTAAATATCTGTCATACACTATAACCACATTATTCTATGAAGCTATTAAAAAGAATCAAGCAGAGAAAAAAGAAGTAACTTTAGAATAGGAAAGGCCTTTTTTATTAGCTTGACAGAAAATCCAGTAACCATAAACACAAAGACTCCTCTCCAAATTTAAAAAAAATCTATAGTATAGAAACAAAAACAAAAACCAACATAAAATCAAATGACAAACTGGAAAAATATTATCTGCCACATATACTACAGGTAACAGGTTAACAAGGCTTCTCTGTCAGCTCAGCTGGTAAAGAATCAGCCTGTAGTGAAGGAGACCCCAGTTCAACTCCTGGGTCATCAGGAAGATCCCCTGGAGAAGGGACATGCTACCCACTCCAGTATTCTTGGGCTTCCCTGGGGCCTCACACAGAAAAGAATCCACCTGCAATGCAGGAGACCTCGGTTTGATCCCTGGGTTACGAAGATCCCCTGGAGGAGGGCATGGTAACCCACTCCAGCATTCTTGCCTGTAGAATCCCCATGGACAGAAGAGCATGGCAGGCTATAGTCCATAGGTTGCAAAGAGTCGGACACAACTGAGCAACTAAGCACAGCACAACAGGCTAATATTCAGAACATTTATGTTTCTATTAAGCAATAAGACAAATTGTTCAATATAAAAATTGGGTAAATATCACAAATTTATTAAAAAACAGAATTTCACTCATGATTAATGGAACTGAAATCATGACACTGTAATACCATTTTCATTTCAACTATCAGACTGCCACAAATTCAAAGGTGCCCAGGGCTAGGGAGAATACTGGGAAACAGGGTGTCTCACACAGAATTAGTGAGACTCTAAACTGGTTCACTGCTTGGAGGGGGCTGGGACTCTTTAATATCTTCCACAGATCCGAAACCATATGACATGTCTCTCAAGTTCCTCAATTTAAAATGACCAAAAGTGGACTCATTATATTCCTACTTCCTTCCTCAAGGTGGAGGCGACTCACCATTCTGCCCTTTTTCATAGTACATTCTATCCATTTAGTTATCGATACCACCATGAATAAGATACCCCTCTGCCTCTCACCTCTAGTCAAGGACCCACATCTGTCAGCTGTCTCTAAAGAATAAACCAAATTCATTTCTTTCTTCCTTAAATGCTACTTCCCTGGTGTCAAAAGTGCCTTAGTTTTCAGCTTTCTGACTGGAATCTTATAGAAACAAAAACAGCATGCCTAGTTCAGCAGAAAATTATCCAACAACCTAACACAGTATTCAGGAAAAACTATGCTTAAGTAATGTTCACTAATGATTTCAAATATAAAAAATTCCCTTATATATGAAAATACTACGGAAAATCTTCACAGTAACTAATGCTTTTAGTTGCTCTCCCACCTTATTTACTCTCTATTAAATTAGGACTGCTCTTTATTTCCATATTGTCTATAAAGCATCTAGTTGGGCTTTAAAACTAGATTTAAAACCTAACAAGTGATGTTGTTTAGTTTAAGTCCAACCTTTTGATATAAAAGAGTAACTCCTAGATTTTTTTCCACAGATCAAGAAAAATGATGATGAAGTCTACCATAAAACATCGGCACCACTTCATTTTAGCAACATTAGGAAGGAGATAATTTCAGAATAAAGGAGCATTCCTTCCAAGAATGGAGAGACGGCAACTTAATACCAACATGCTCACTGTTCCTCCCCTCCCAGAGCATTGTCCTTATTTTTCTTATGCCAGTTAAAACTAGTTACAGACTGGCACTGAGTTAATACATCTTATTTGGAAATCTGCTAGAGCAGACTGAAAATTAAAGCTCACATTTCTAATTCTTCAACCTAGAGAAAATGTTTTTCACTTGAACTCAGCAAGGGAGGTACATAGTTGGTTATGTACAAAATCTGATGCTGGATGATGTTTCACCGATGGAGTACCTGTGAATACCAGCTTGATATAAATTTAGAGCACTAAACCAGAAAATCAGACCATCTGTTAGGTCATTAATCAGCTAAGTAATCCAAGGAAAATCTTTTGGTTTCTCTAAAACTGATATTAAGATCATAAAAAAGGAAGCCAAACTAGCTCTTCTTATAGAAAACACTTTGTAAGAGGGGAAAAAAAAAAATAACCCTTTTTTAATATTTACATATGAAACCCATAGATGACTTCCCTTCTCAATTTTAACATTAACCATGTCCATCTGAGGTGAGAGTAGTTCTGCTATGAGAAGCTTCTTACCTCTGGTGTCATTTTCTATTTCTGTCCTCCAGCGATGTAAACAGCTTTCTAGCACAGAGAGTTCTTCTTCTGTTATGTGCCTTGGTGCCGGATGCATGGGCAAGTCTGGAGGTATCCGAGACTGAGTGAATGGTTTGTGTATTACTGATCTTGATGAAATGGCAGCTATTGACGCGGGTGACGTGCTTGGCAGTTCTGAAGAAGGAGCTCCCTGCTGGTCTGTTGTGCTGTATTTTTAAAGCACAGAATATTCATTATTAAACTTTCCAAATTGAAGCTCTGGACAAAAATAAACAATATTAAGTTGGCTTATAATTACAAAAGAAAAAAGTTTTCTTAAAAAAAAAAGAAGTATGTGGATTAATGTAATATCCAAATGAGATTCCTACTACATGGAACTACATTATTATAAGGATAAAACTGGGGCTTTATATTATAAATGGCTTAATAGTATTTACTTATACAAATCATACACATACCAGATTTATAAAACCTTCCTTTGCTGATGCTTACCAGCTCACACTACAGAAAAAAATTCTCATTTAATAATATTTTCATGGATGAAAGAAAGGTTGATACATATACCAAAACAGCCTAAAGTATAATTCTGAATGGAAAAAAATATGAAAATTTTAGTCCACAGTCATAAAAAATCCAATGAAACAAGAAAGCCCCTAGAAGACCTACAGAACTTCTAAGTTTACTAAAATAAATCACAACATGCATTTTACAAAAACCTTCTTTAAAGGTATCAATTACAACATTATATAATACAGGAACAGAGCTGTCTCTTCTATCAAGCAAAAGTTTTACCTTGGTAATGTCTGTGAAGGTACGGAACCACTAGATGGGGAACTAGCATCAATATCATCAATGGGAGAAGTGCAAACTGGTTTACTTGAGGCAAATTCCAAAGCGTACTGCAGAACATCCACCAAGGGGAATCGTTTGGGACCCGAACCATAGCTTAAATATCTGTTAACCATAAAATGCATGAATGCTTCCATTTGTGTAAAAAAACACATTTATTTCAATAATTGTTCTAAAACATTATAAAAACACTTTAATATTCCTCAACAGTGAAATTAATTTTGCTTTCAAGTGATGGTACAACTATATATACATTCAAGAAATAAGTTAAATGTTCTCTAAAGGAACAAAACCAAAGCTGAGAAGACTGAATGTGTATATACATTATTATAAATTTCAAATGCTGCTGTAAGTTATAATCCAACAGTAAAATGAAAGCTGACATTTTCATCTTCTCAGGCTTTTTATTTTTAGATCTGTCATCTGGTCTTAAGATGATGGCTAATATTGTACCCCTCCTTTTACCTGTGATTATATTTCAATATGATTACTGATACCTTTTAAGAATTAAAACTATTGAAAAATAACATATTTTATATTAAAAGCTTTAGATTACTCATTTTTAAGTGAATAGTAAAACAAAGGGATATAGATTAGATCAGAGGTTGCAAACTGGGATCTTTTAGATCACATTTTAGCATGTAGATTTCTGTTTGAACCACAGACTCTTTGATAGTCTAGATTCCTGCTTCTTTTGGAGACAATCTAAAGTTCTGGACAACAGGGAGTTGATATTCACACACGGCACTGCCTAGTATAGAGGGTAGGCACCACCTCTCCACAGGGATGTGCTCTCTGACTCCCTCTGCTCACTTGACTTGCTTCCCTTCTTTATAAAGATTCCATTCTTCTTTATAAAGCTCATAGGCATCTGTGCTTGTGTCTTCAGTGTTAAGGAGAAAAACTCAGTTACCATTCATTAATGGAAATCTCAAGAGTAGTATTTAACCTCACACAAGAAGAAACCTTAATCATAAATTAGTTTAACTTTGTATTGTCAGCACCATGGGTATTACCTCTTGACAGTAGGAATATTTAATTTTAAATAATAATTTTCTAATGCCAACTATCAATTATTTTAGTCTCTAGCAAAACTCAAGCCTAAATTATTCAAGCACAATATCCATCCAGTATGATTATCTATATGTAGGACCACAAGTCATTCAAAGAGAATTTTAAATTAAAACTCTTAAGTAGTCATTAAGAATATGAGTTCTATAGTTAGTTCATAATTTCATAAAAGTTTCAATACCTTTCAAGTCTTTGTTGTAATACTGTGAGGTAATCTTTTAGTCTCTTGATCTCTTCCCTCTTAATTCTGGTTATTTCTCTGTTTCTATGCATGTATCTATCAGGAAAAAGAAATACAGCAATTATCAGTATTTCCAAACAAGAAACAGATACACTATTAAGTCTAGCCAACACCACAGATTAACTCATCTAAAATTTTATAATAAAACATTAGAGAATACAAATTAATATTTTTCCTTATAACATTATTCCCAGTAACTACACTTTTGTAAATAGAAAGAAAACTCCATTTTCCTTGACAAATGGTATTAGAAATATTATGCAAAAAGTAAAACTTTTTAAGGAAATTAAGCAAAAATTTTCTCTAAGAACAATAACTCTTCACTTGGATACTAAATTGTTTCAAAACTAAGTCATGCTGTATACCAAGCCATACCTGTCCAGATATAAAATTTGAGGAAATTCTAATTTATTGTGAATTTTTTCTGGTCTTCCCAGTGCCTGATTAAATTCAAATCTTGACAATTCAAATGTTAACACAGGTGGTAGTTCGGTAAACCAATGCTGAAAGAAAACAAGAAAAACCCTTAACATGACCTTTTTATTTCCTCCACTACAATTTTAGGCACAGAATGTTCGTTAGCAGTGGCATTTTTACATGCATCATCATAATGCTAACATCACAAATAACTGATTGGGTAGGCAATTTAGTTAAAACTCAACTTCTTCCTAAAAGTTTTTCACATCTTTTGAAAATTCCAATAGGATAACACACAGGAAAGAGAAAAAGCTTCTAATGACTCTTCTTCATTGGTAATTCTTTACATTAGAATTTCTAACCCAAAGTGAAAAACACTGAATGAAAAGTATGGCTTAGTATCTCAATTTTCCTGGCTTCTTCAACCTTATGTCATGGTTATTACCAGGAATGACACATATACTTAATATAATCAACCACATTGCCAAAAACCTGTGAGGAAATTATTTGTATGATGTAATATATCAAAGGAAAAAATATTTTATAGCATAAAAGATGACAATTCTCATGATAAAGCTAGAAACTGATACTTCTTTGTTTTAAATTTAATGTTCCTACTAGAATTTTGGCAAATTTAAGAAAGAAATCAATTACTATCAAATACAGCATTTATACTAATGATAATTACATTTAACATCTTTAAAAATTACTAGTGCTTAAAGATTTGAATACCTGCTTGCTATGAGGCAACTCCTCCATACACTTTGGCAACTGTTCAATTAAGCATAAAATGCAACAGAACTTTAGAATTATTTTAATAAACAGATTCAAGCTTCACATAAACCACTTATTTAAAGAGAAAGAAAAATGAAAATACTTGTGAATCAACAAATACAGAAGTATAAAATAATGTAACAAGTATTTTTTAAATGTTTATTTTAAGCTGTGCAGTGTCCTTCTGTAAAAAGAAACTGTGGCATACTCTACTATTTATGGTATTTTCAAGGGCCACAAAATGTCACCACATAAATGTCAATAAGCTCAGTATGCTAACTTAAACATCCAAGAGAAGGAAATAAAAAAGCACATTCGGCAAATTGAATATGATCTTATAAGATGCTACTTTTCATAAACAAAATTGGTTAAAGTAAATGGTTATTCAAAACTATTTCATACTTCCCTGGTGGCCCAGTGGTTAAGACTCATGGGTCTAGGGTTCGATCTCTAGTCAGAAAACTAAGATTCCACATGCCACACAGCTCAGCTACAAAAAACAAAAAAGCTAATGATTACTTGAATTGAGAGTTCCTGAGTTGGAGTTGGTAGATCTTTTACTGAAAGCTGAAGTTCAAGAAATTTTTTTTACATGGATATTATCTGAAACTGACAAGAGAAAGTCATGAAAGATCTAATATTAGAAATATCCCTTAAGTTTTAAAATTTCTTGAGCAAGGTTTGCCTGTTTGCTTTGGCAAGTTACTATTAAGAATTAAAATATACTCTACACATATCACAAGGGAAACTTTTGATGTAGTAGGATGATACTCTCTATTCAGCTTCATAATACTGGAAAAGTAGATATCAAACACTATTACCTTCATTTTTTTCTTGCAATGGTTTAAATGTTACTATTTAAAATCAAATATAACTATTAAGGTACGGTTACTGTTTAGCTTTAAATAATGAACATACTTTAATTCATGGAAACTTACAATGGCCAACAGAAATGAAATGACCCAATTTGGTGGTATGCTTTTCTGTAAACCATAAACAATCCAGGAAATAGGTTCCATATCTTATGAAAGAATGTTCATAATATGTTATATCTCTGTGTGGATTTGTTTAATCTAACAGCAATGACCATTTTTTCCTACTACAGGAATGGGAGGGATTTCTCTTTTTCATTTTAATGCTACTCAGGACAAGAAGGGATAGTCAGACATTTCCTAAATTCATTTAAAAAAATATTATGGGTGTATTGAGCTCTGTGATTTTAGATTATAAGTATAGCAGTAAATAAAAGAGAATTTTAAACATAAAATGAGACATTTATTTCTTTCAAAACATTTTCCCATTTAGTAAAAACCTTTACTTAATTCTCTAATGAGCCATGAATTTTGTGAAACACAGGTCACTAAAGGTAAAAATGATACTTATATTCTTCATATCTCAAACCACATATCATCATTATTACTATTATTATTGCTACATTATAAAATGAACGGACAGGGGTAATAGATTTTTGCAGTTAGTAAAAAAGAACTTAGATTATCAGTACTGGCAACAAAAGTACTCCTGAATTTACTCTAAATATAAATCTGACCTGTTAAAATATTTTCCAGAGAGAATGTAGTCATTTCTATGAGTTAATATCAGATTCTTCTATCAATATGATTTAACTGTCTTGCTTTTGTGAGATTACATGTATATTGGTGGGAAAACAAAAGAAAAACAGACCTATTACTGCAAATTCCCCATAGAACATCAAACAAAGCTGGGATGTAACTAAGCCTTATAGGAGAAAGCTTTCAATTCCAATTTAAAACGCAATTTCAGTCATTTGATTGTCTTCACTCCTTTGCCCTACTTATTTCCTATATAATATCTACATATATCTAATATGGCACATGTAGGTATTATTTCTGTAATGTGGTTTTAGGCTAAAGCTCTATAAAATTTCTCTCAGCACTTTGGTTATAACTTGTACAACCCTGAAGGGAAATTTGGCAGTACTTACATTTCTAAATGAGTATGCTCTGTGACCTAAAGATTCCATTTCTAACTATTCTTTATTCCAAAGTGCGCAGGGGTATTTATAGAAAGACATTCTTTGAAATAATTCTTTATCCAATAGTTTCACAGAAGAACTAAATCAATTTAATTTTATAAATACTAGCTATGGTGATGCTATGTAGGTTCTAAAAGGAATGATATAAAGCAATATATTGACATATATATATATGTCACAATATACTGGTAAGTAAAAAACAACCCAAGTCTCAAAATAGTATGAACAAATACAAACATTTATATGTGCACATCTAAAAGGATGCACATAGTAGTATTAGTAGTGAATATCTACACCAGAAGTGAGATATTTACTCTTTGAAATTCTTTCTCACCAACAGGCAACCAAAAAATAGTTTCAGGTTTCTTGGAGAGATTAACTCATCTATAAATGGCATATCATTTAATTAAAAGTTATGATTTAGAAAAAAATTTGGAAGTAATTACTTTACATATAATCATTTTTAACTTATTCAGTTGATTCTTGGTATGTCATTAAAGAAATGTAAATTCTTATAGCCCAATGAATGTTTTACCATAGCAATTCTAGAGACTAGAGGTCTTCCTATATTAGTTGGCCACAGCTGTTTGGCAAAAAAATTTTTTAAAAAATGTTTGCTGCCTCAAAGTAAAATCAATATTTTTTTAATAAATAACAGTATAAGAGAGAAAAGATATTAACATCAGGAGTTATGCCAATTTAGAGACAAGCTTAAAATGTTATTCACTGGTGTTTATAGAGAAATAAAATAGTTTTTTCTGAAGGACACAATGGAATGAAACTATTATTTAAGAGCATTAGTAAAAACTTTTAAGATATTCTACTCTGGTCTGTGATAGTCACTTAAACTAGGCTGACTTATTGAAACTACCATGTCAAGCAAATCTAGGCAACTGAACTAGGAATCACAGGTAAACATATTAGCTATTATTGAGGAACTAGCTATTGTTCAGTTCCTATTATCTTAGGAACTGAATTTAGACACTAGAGAAGATGGCAAGCCACTGTATACCTTAGACTGGGTGGGAAAATCTAGCCAGAAAATATATACTGTAGTACAGGGCAGTCAGAGTATGAAGCCAAAGACAGAGGACAAACTAAATCTTCTAAAACATAAATGATGACATTCAGAGTCAATGTAAGAAAAATATTTTCAAAAGCTAGGAATATGTGAGAAATGTTGTTTAACTGTTATTACATTATTTACCAATAAATCATAATATGTTTCATTTATAAGCTACTGTAACATTGTAAGGAAAAGGCCATTCCTTCTCTCCCTGCACAAATCCACCATTCTTCTATTTAATAGCAAACAGACTGCACTTTATAAAGCTCTGTTTTCCTGTTCCATTTTGGGATCCTTAGAAAGTTTTAATGTTTAAAGATCTGTTTCCCAATTAGTAAGATAAATAAGCTTAATTTAAGTATTCTAATTAAAGGTCTATTATCAGAGTTACTTGTGGAGCTCTGGTGCTCATGTACCATACCCCTTCCCTAGATTCTGATTTGATAGCTTTTAGGTGGAATCTAGGCATCTGCTGAGAATCACTGAAGTAGAAGATCTATGGTGCAGACACATGATGTAGGCACACCTACTACTGGCCCCGTTGGTAAAGAACTTGCTGCTATGTAGGAGACCTGGGTTCGATCCCTGGGTTGGGAAGATCCCCTGGAGGAGGGCATGGCAACTCACTCCAGTATTCCTCTCTGGGAAATCCCATGGACAGAGGAGCCGGCGGGCTACAGTCCGTGGGTCATGAGAATCGGACAAGACTTAGCAACTAAACCACATGTAGACAGAGAAACTATTTCAAATATTTTCTCCCTCTCAAAAAAAGAAATAGGCAAAAAATAAATACTTATTTCCTTTTTGTTTGAATGTGTGAGGGGGCAGAAGGAGATGAAGATGGCATTAGAAATTACATCTTTTTTTAAAAAGTACATAATTCAAATAAAAACAATTGATTCTCAATGATATAAGAAACTAGTTCCTCTTTAGATAAACAGAGATGCAATCACTTAATAATTATTAAGTGCCTATTTAAAGATAAAATCCTTGAAAACTTTTTTTTAATATTACTGAGATGTTTCACTCAGTCAACACATATTATGTACTTCTATCTGCTGGTAACAGGGTTATAAGACAGAGACCATACTATCCAAGAGACAGAGTGGTGAATGGCACAGATGAAGACCCCTACAGAGCTTACATCTAGGTATTTAGCAGCAACTACTTAATGATTGATTTTGGAGCACATGATCTGTCCTTTCCTTTCTAATATTCTGGATGAATATATGGATGGAAGGATATACAGACAGAGCTAGAGAGATGAATCGAGAGATGAACAAGGTTACAAGACAGAGGCCAGTGGAGACAAGATAAATGGGTTTGTAATATCTATTTTAATTCTCTTTCTTGAGGAAGCAAGTTCTTCCATCTGCCCTTCAGGCAATTACACAGTAATTTTACAAGAAAAGGAGTGTGGTGTTGCCTCCATGGGCCTGCCACATTCCAACATATTTGATATAAGTAACATATGTCTACAGAATTCCACTCTAACTTCAGTGTTTTTCTTCTGTACTTCCAGCACTAGCATGCTGTAATGGCTGGTACCTTGACTGAAAAGACTTAAAAGACTGAACAATGTCCTAAATGAGGATTTTAACATAAAATTTTGAGAAAATACTTTAAATGAAAAGTTAACATATAGACTGTATTGACTCTGCAGTTTTCCCCAAAATGTCTAAATTACCATAATTAAATTCAAAAGTACCTGATTATCCTTTCAATTATTAGGTAGCTACACAGTTAGAGCCTTACTTCACAACACTGTAGAAGAGGCCTATAGGGAAGGGGAATAAAGATGCTAAACTCACCTCTTGACCAGATTTTCCTGAATTTTCTGAATGTAAAGACTCAATTTCTCCTTCAATCATAGCAGCTTCTAGGCATTCATGTAGATCTTTGAATCCATTGACCTGAAGTGGGTACTGACCAAACATTTCAGTATTTTCAAATTTTTTACCTATAAGAGAGGAGAAATTCATATTCCTCAATATGGCCTTTTAGCTTCTAAAAAGTAAAGAAATATATATATATATTAATTATCTCCTCAACCTTAAAACTATACCTGTTTATGTTTCAAACAAATAGGGGGAAACAGATGTTTACGATTCAGGCAAATAGATGGGGAAACAATGGAAATAGTGACAGATTTTATTTTCCTGGGCTCCAAAATCTCTGTAGATGGTGACTGCAACCATGAAATTAAAAAAGACACTTGCTCCTTGGTAGAAAGCAATGGCAAACCTAGACAGCATATTAAAAAGCAGAGACATTACTTTGCCTACAAAGGTCTGTATAGTCAAAGCTATGGTTTTTCCAGCAGTCATGTATGGATGTGAGAGTTGGACCGTAAAGAATGCTAAGCACCAAAGAATGACTTTGAAGTGTGGTGCTGGAAGAGTCTCCTGAGAGTCCTTTGGACTGCAAGGATATCAAACTAGTCAATCCTAAAAGAAATCAACCTTGAATATCCACTGGAAGGACAGATGCTGAAGCTGAAGCTCTAGTATTATGGACACGATGTGAAGAGCCGACTCACTGGAAGAGACCCTGATGGAAAAGACTGAAAGCAGGAGGAGAAGAGGACAATAGACGATGAGATGGTTGAATGGCAAAACCGACTCAATGGACATGAATTTGAGCAAACTCCGGGAGATGGTGAAAGGGAAGCCTGGCGTGCTGCAGTCCATGGGCCACAAAAAGTCAGGCATGACTGAGCAACTGAACAACATTTCAGACAGTTGTAGTTACTATTGTTTTCCTACTGGCTTGTACATGCATGTAAGTATATTCACATACAGTTATGCTATAAATATTAATTACATATTCATATGTATATATGTAATTATATTTGTGTGTGTATATATATACATGTTTATTCTTTAAAAAAGTACCTTTTATGGCAAGACACTGTACTAACAATGAGAACATACATAGCATACAAAAATTATAGGGTCTCTGAGCTGAGGAAACTTTTAGCCTCTTGGAAAAATGCAATATGCACATTAATTGCACATACAGCTATAAACAAATATTATTACAGATGTCAGAAAAGGTGTGGTGAGAAGATATGGAAGGGGAGCAAATTTAGTCTTTAGGGCTGGAGGGAAAAGGAAAGAAGATTTCCAAAGGAAAATGACATTTATGCTGAGACTGCAAAGGTGAACAGGAGGTGGCTAGGCCAGAATTGGAGAGCCAGAGTATTCCTGGCCAAGAACAGCACAGGAAGAAACTTTCAGGCTGCAGAGAACCTGGCTTGTTTAAAGAATCAAGGAAAAGGAAGTATGGCTTAGGGGAGCAACGTGGACACGACAATGAAGAGTTAGGTGGGGGAATCAAAACAAAATTCTTAACCAAGTCTAGAAGCCCTTGTTAAGAATTTTTTTCCCCAATATATTCTGAATATAATGGAAAATCACTGAATAATTAAATACAGGAATAAGAGGCTCATTTACATCTCTGAAAAATCCTTATGGTTTCTGTTAAGTGATAAGGCTGGTATGAGACAATATAGAATCCATCTGTAATTAAAAGTAGAAAGGAATTGGGAGTTAATCAAAGTGTATGAAAACAGATGAAGTAACACATACACACATTTATAAATATTACAAAAGGAAGCACCAATAGGACTTGGTTGACTGGTTCATAGGCAGGATGGGGAATAGAAATGAAAGGAAGGTATCAAGAATGATATTCAGATTTTGAGCATGAACAACTGAATTGATTTTTATGTACTGAAAAGGGCACCAGCGAAGGAAGAGTAGAGAATTTTTTTTTTTCACTTTTGTGTTAAGGCAGCAGGGAAAATCATTGGTTTAGAATGGCCCATGATATTTTATGTTGAGAAGAGCTAGACATAAATAAGTCAGTAACTAAGACTGATGTGAAGCTATAAACTGAATAAGCAGTAGCTTATTCATAGCAGGAAATAAAGGGAGTAAACGAGATTGCCCAAGGAATTAGCAAACAAGAAGCAGCAGAGGATCTAAGCTGAGTCCCAAGGATCTCTTACATTTAGATATAGAAGGAAACTACAAATATAATTCCTAAAAAGTGTCAACAGAGGCATGAGAAAGCCAAGATAATAGTGTGCACTAGAAGCCAGAGAAGTATTTTCAATGAAAAAGCAGGTAAAAGGAGGAGGAGGAGGAGGAGGATTGTAGTCAACAGCATTAATAGTTGATAAGAATTCAATGAGAACTGAGAGGGATTTAATGGACTATCCAATGGACTAACACCTTTAGGAAATCAATAGCCTTCAAAAGTCCCCTTTTAGAAGAGGTCTGGAGCCAGAAATAAAAATGGGATAGGTCAAATAATAGAGAGATAGAGGATTAAAACAAGATCTTACCTTTAAATAAAGGAGATTATTTCTGAATAAGATTAACTGAAAAAGAACATGTGAAGGGATTTTTTTTAATTTTAAAGATATGAAATACCAGATCATGAAATATACGAAATACCACATCATCAATGTCTAAATATTGATGAGCAACAGTGAAAGGAAGAAGCTAAAGATACAGAAATAAAAGCAAGATAAAGTATAGAAAAAGACCTTTCTCTCTTTAGAAAAAGAGAGACAACATGAAAAGATGAGATTCTTAGCACACATAGCTACTGATATTAGACAAAATAATTCTTTTATTATCTGGAGTGACAAAGAAAAGAATGTGGTGGAGGTAGGAATGGATCCAGGTTGAGAAGCCTAAAGCTCATAAATCTGAGGAAGTCACTTTTAAGAACTATGATTACAAAAAATATATATAAGCACAGAATTAGATCCGTGGCCTTAGCTAGGATCCACGGTTAGGTTTCATAAGTTTCAACGTCAATCTATGAAATCCAAGGTAAGGACTTTTTCAGAAAATGAAGAGACAAAGAAATTATTTTAAACATAGAAAAACTGGAAATTGCTATTGCAGAAAAAGAGAAAGACGACAATGATGAAGACAGACAAAGATGAGTGCCAGGGAGGGTTACGGGACTGGGACTAGTGAAGCTTGGAGCCACTGCAACTTCGTGATCCACTGTATTAGCCCATTCGAGTGACTTCCTCCTAACAACAGTCAGGTTTTCAGTACACGCAGAGAGAAGAAACCAATTCCATGAGGGCCAGAGACTAGCCAGAGAGGGGGTGCCAGAAGGGATAGGGGGAAAAGAGTTTTAGCAATGTATAAGGAGGAACATAATGGACAAGGAAGGAAAGGAAAAGGCTGAGAAGAGAGAATGGAGGGATCAACGGCCTAGAAGTTCTGGTAGAGGTGAAAGAACTTATGCAATAGATGACTTTAGTAAACAAACTGAAAATTACCCTACCTCAGAATCACTAGTATAAAAAAGTACATTAGGAAGATAAGTGTAAAAATGACAAGAAAGTACTCTAAAATATATTGTTAACAAAGCAAATACATAGTTCACCTGGAAATGTACTGAAATCACATTTATACAGCACAGCAACATTGAAACAACATACCAAAACCAAGTACAAAGACTTCAACACTGATGGAGAAATTTTAATAATCCATTCTAAGAATCCAGATAATACAGGTAGAAGTGCTCATGACGAGTATAATATTATCAACAGTGCACAGTCACAACCTGATTAGAGCTCCTCAACTTCTACAGATAGTGTTCTATTTCAAATAAAAACTAGTACGACAGTATGGACATCCTAAATAGGAATACAATTCACTATATAAAATATCCCACTATTTATATAATGAATATTTAGCATTTGAGGCAAACAAAACATACTGACAGTTCAGTATAACCTTTAGCGTATCTAAATCCCAAGTTAGTCTCTGCCTTTTTCCAAATCTCAAACTATAAAACCATATTCAAACAAAACTTCATGGCGATCCATCACGTAAGATCTTGAAGAAAAATCAAATCCCCAAATTTTATACTTTGGGTAATTTGGGTGAACTTTCAAAAGTTGATCCATAGGACCATTTGGGAAAAACAGTTTTTCAAAAATGTATGCTCTGAAACAAGTGATTTTATTACTTGACGTATATTTTATGAGTCAGTTTCCTGCCCTTGTTAAGAAAACCAAAGAGTAACTCTTTAGGCCTGGATTTTGACTAATAAAAATACTATCACTTTTAACTGATTTTTTTAAAGATAAGAGTACAACTCTTCCTTGAAAACTATATTCTAAAGAATTTTATAATCACCCCCTAAATGGGAACCCAGCAAAACCCTGACTATGCTAAATTGCTAAGTATAGCTCTTAACTTGCACAGACATGAAACCCTCAAAAACAGTGACCATCATACCAAACCCAGTATTAAACTCTAATATTTTTTTTTAAAGAGGCACCAACTGCCCCCTTAACAATTCACAGTATCACAGAACCTTTCCCAAGGAAAGAACATCAGATCAACATTAACTGAGTATCAGTTAGTATGTGATAATATACTCTGTACTTTCATTCAATTCTTTGCTTTCTATATAAATGATTAACAGAAACTACTAGACAGAGGAAGTCAAATTAAAAACCATTCCACGAATAAAGTCACTATTGTGACAAAAGACCTAACAATTAATAATACCTCAGTTGTAATAAAGAAGTAAATATGCAACTATACCTTCAAGCACTCCCACAGCGAGGAATCTTCCATAGAACAACTCTACCATGGGGTTCTTTGGCTTGTCTTCATCCCTAAAAATCACATTAAAATTATAAATGTGACTGCAATTTTTAATTTTTAAAACTATAATAGAGAAAACATTAAAAGAACAATAACAGATGCCAAGACAGTAACGTTTATGCGATTATTATATGTTTGGCTCTGCTACTTAGTGTTGAGCCAAGATACTTATTCTGTTTCTTCATGTGTCAACTGAGGCTATTAAACCCATAAAGCTGTTGTAAGAGTTAAAAACTGTGTGGGACCTCTCTGTAAGAAGATATGAACCCAGTTTGTATTCACAAAGTGCCTGATCATTCTACTATCATTTAGAGTATGGACTTTTTTAGTAATACAATACATTCTTATTTGGACTTGATGGGAAGGAGGAAAAACCACTCTCGCACACTGGCCATTACCAGTGAAATAACAAAATACCAGTTTTGAACCAAGTAGCTAAAGAGGTACGCCAATTTTTTGTAAAGTTTCATGTTGCTGGTAAAATTAGGCATCTGTGAATTTTCCAAATTCTTTAACATATAAATTTGTTTTATTGTTTGCTTGAAGCAAGTAGAAATGGACAATTTTTAACTTTTTCTTTAATATTTTGTACCCTGTGATGTAAAAACACAAAGTTTATCTTGGCCCTGGTATATAAAAGTATGTTTTATTCACACACAATTGCAGGGAGACTTTTTCTTCATAAATGTTGTGTTTAAATTAATAAAACTGATTTACTTTTTAAAAAGAGAGAAAGATACTATTTGTTTCTTGATGTGTTACATGCACCCCCATTTAAACCATAAAACAACTGGAGGGAGTACTTCACTAAAGCCTTGCAACAATTCTGAGGTAGTATGGTGGTCATTAGTGCTATACAAAAAGATTTCCAGCCCTCTACCTCAGATACACAGTAAGAAACACTGTCCCATACTTTCTATTTAAATGTGAAAAAAAAAAATCTGAATTGTGATAAAATGCACACAATATAAAATTTACCATCTTAACCATTTTTAAGTGTACAGTTCTGCAGTGTTAAGTGTATACACAACTGTTGTGGAACCAACTTCTAGAACTTATTTCAGCTTGAGAAACCGATTAAAAAACTCCACATTCCTTCCTTCCATCAGGCCCTGGTAACCGCCATTCTAACTTTCTGTATCTTTGAAAGTGACAACTCTAAACACATCATATAAGTGAAATACAGTGAGTGTCTTTTTGTGACTGGTTTATTTCACTCAGCATCATGTTTTCAAGGTTCATCCATGTTGTAGCATGAGTCAGAGTTTCCTTACTTGATAAGGACATTCCATTGTATACGTATACCACATTTGTATTTCCATTCATCCATGGATATAATCAGTCACTTCCAACATTTGTCTATTGTGAAGAATGTTGCTATGAACATGAGTGTACAGCATCTCTTTGAGACCCTGCCATAAAGGCTTTTGGATTTAAATTCAGCAGTGGAATTGATGGATCATCATGTGGTTAATTTTTGCTGTTCCATCTTTATAAACGCAATTGACAAACAACTGTAAGATACTTGAAATGTACAACATAACGATTTGATGTATATATACACTGTGAAAGGATTCCCTCTATCAAATGATAATTCTACTATTAATTTTTTTAAGGAACCACCATAATATTTTCCACAGCAGCTGAACCATTTTACATTTCCATCAACAGTGCAAAAAAGTTTCAATTTTTTTCACATTTCAATACTTGTTATTTTCTGGGTTTTTTGTCTTTTTTTTTGCTTTGCTTTGCACAACAAAATGTAAGTGGAGGTAATGTGTGTCATTTCTGGGCTGTAACTTTGAGAGTCAATATACTTTTCACTGATGTGGTGATCGCAGAAGGCTGGTATGAGATGAAGCCTCTGTCACCTGGCATGGGAGAGAGGAAGAATACAAAGACTGTCGCTCTTGATGTAAAAGTTCATGAATCTTTAGACATAAAAAAATTAGTACCTCCATTTTCATGCATCATACTCCCATGTACTGGGTTGGTCAAAAAGTTTGTTCGGGTTTTTCCATGACATCCTATGGAACTTTTTAGCTAACCCAACAGAAAAACAAAATTCCTGGTTTCTCTCCTTATTTTCACACACATACTCCACAGAAAGAACAATGACATACCAGGTTGATGTCTTTGACAGAACTGTGTAAGAGCAGCTGTACTAATTCTGAATCTCTTTCCAAGTAGCTTTTCAATTCTTTGTATCTAATTTTTGGTCTTCTCTCCACTGACCTATGGCATGCACTGACCTTCCCCAAGAAGTCAGGCTGACAAATTTTCCAGAAATTCTTAACCCTGTCCTTTGCAACCTCTCAGAGATTTTACTCTTTACTGTGCATTTAAGCTTTGAATCTCACGGACACAGGCTGTCGTTATCAACAAAAGTGCAAGGAACACAAGTGAAAAACTTAAAACACCTGAGACTTCTATGATAGAAATGATATATCCACCATTTGCATGAAGAAAAGCTAGACTGACACAAACATACGGGCCAAAAGAAATCATCAAAGAAAACCTGTATAAGGAACACCTCAGCCTCAGGAATCAGGCTGATACAGAAAGAGTTCAAAGATTTAGAGCAACTGATATAGTACTCAGTGCTTCCCAACCTTCTAAACTTTAAAAAGTTTTAGCTCCATAAACAGTAAAGAAAAAACAAAACTACTGAGAAATAAATGAGAAGTAAATACTTCAGGTAAGGCTTGTGATTTCAGATGAAATAGGAAAGTTCTAGACTCTTTTAAAACAGTTTTAGAAAAAGGAGAGAGAAAACTTGTTAGTTCAGTTCAGTCGCTCAGTCATGTCTGACTCTTTGCAACCCCAAGGACTGCAGCACGCCAGGCCTCCCTGTCCTTCACCAACTCCCGGAGTTACTCAAACTCATATTCACTGAGCTGGTGATGTCATCTAACCATCTTATTCTCTGTCATCCCCTTCTCCTCCTGCCCTCAATCTTTCCAAGCATCACGGTCTTTTAAAATGAGTCAGCTCTTCACATCAGGTGGCCAAAGTACTGGAGTTTCAGCTTCAGCATCAATCCTTCCAATGAACATTCAGGACTGATTTCCTTTAGGACGGACTGGTTGGACCTCAATGCAGTCAAAGGGACTCTCAAGAGTCTTCTCCAACACCACAGTTCAAAAGTATCAATTCTTCGGGGCTCAGCTTTCTTTAGAGTTCAACTCTCACATCCATACATGACTACTGGAAAAACCATAGCCTTGACTAGACAGACCTTTGTTGGCAAAGTAATGTCTCTGCTTTCTAATATGCTGTCTAGGTTGGTTATAACTTTCCTTCCAAGGAGTAAGTGTCTGTTTATTTCATGGCTGAAATCACTATCTGCAGTGACTTTGGAGCCCCAAAAATAAAGTCTGACACTGTTTCCCCATCTATTTCCCATGAAGTGATGGGACCAGATGCCATGATCTTAGTTTTCTGTATGCTGAGCTTTAAGCCAACTTTTTCCTTCTCCTCTAAGAGGCTCTTTAGTTCTTTGCTTTCTGCCCTAAGGGTGGTGTCGTCTGCATATCTGAGGTTATTGATATTTCTCCCAGCAATCTTGATTTCAGCTTATGCTTCATCCAGCCCAGCCTTTCTCATGATGTACTCTGCATATAAGTTAAATAAGCACAGTGACAGCCTTGACATACTCCTTTCCTGATTTGGAGCCAGTCTGTTTGTTGTTCCATGTCCAGCTCTAACTTTTGCTTCCTGACCTGCATATAGATTTCTGAGGAGGCAGGTCAGGTTCGTATTCACATCTCTTGAAGAATTTTCCACAGTTTATTGTGATCTACACAGTCAAAGGCTTTGGCATAGTCAATAAAGCAGGAATAGATGTTTTTCTGGAACTGTCTTGCTTTTTCAGTGATCCAGAGGATGCTGGCAATTTGACCTCTGGTATTTGTTAGTTACTAGATTAGAAATGTTGACACTGAAACTCAAAAACATTTTTTAGAAGTAAAACAAGTAAAATAAGAAAAGTTCTCCAAAACCAGAAAAGAATGATCCTTTCAGAAATAACCAGGATTCAGGAAACAGCCAAGTGGCAGTCAAGAGAGAGACAGCAATCAGGGAGCTGTGTTGAACAGAAGCTACTACATGAGGTGATTACAGAAAGTCTGAACAGATTTCAGAGGAGGAACTAGGGACTTCAGGGTAAAGTACTCAAAGAATTACTGAGAAAACTCCAAAGAGACTCAGCTTCCATAGACGGAGATACAGATAGCATTCACACTCTGGGGAAACATGGCCAATAAATTTTGGGGGTTGGAACTTTAAGGAAAAGTACAAGGAAAATGAATTTTACTAAAGAGGGGCCAGGTGGACAATTGTAGATCAAGTTCACACACAGGCTGTCGGTTGGTCTGTGGAATTCTGCAACACAAAAGAGGTGAAGGTGGACAATGCCTGTGTGAATAATAAACTACTTGGGCATACTCCTAACTCATTATGACAGATCTATTAAGAGAGCATAGAGGTAAAGGGCAAACAGAAAATTATAGGGCAGAAAACAAAGTCAAGCAACAAGAAAGAGAAGACACTTGGCCATCAAACAGAACTGGTCCCGTTCAAGGTAGAAGTTAAGAGGCAGGTTAAACTATTAAGAATTCAGTCAAGACCTCTTTAAAAAGAATAGGGGAAAAACGTGACTGCACCTTAAAGAACTATCCCATCCAGGAATAAAAAAGAAGGAGCAGAAAGAAATATACTAAAGGCCTAGAACATTTAAAAGTTGAGAAACAGCTTATCATAGAGATGATGATCTTTACTGGAGCTGGAACTCAGGCTTCAGAAAGCATCAACAGCAGATTCAGTTCAGCCTTGGGATGGGGAGATTTACCAAACGAAACTAAAATAAAGAAAGTACCTAGAAAGCAGGTTTCACAAGTCTAACCAATTTCATACCAAAATGCTATGGTAGCAACCACTGTGGCATGAAAATGTTATTAGAAAGACAGCTTATATTCAAGGCAGCACCGAGGTCCAACAAGCTGACGTTTATAACAAAACTGCAACTTAAGAATTTTGGTGAACAGAAAAGAAGAGCACCAGACCACGGCTGTTAGAATCACAAACTTCTAAACATTCCAAAAAGGAAGCAGCTTTCAATGATGCATTCTACGCTTCCCACAACAGAATTTTTCCCTCAGATGTTGTAGATTTAGTGCCATAATCTGGGGAGATTTCTTCCAACATGCGTTTATAAATAGTTGTCTAATAAAAAAAACCTGACTGGCCCTTAATGATAGGCATCCTGGCAGAATTAAAACATGATGATTTCCTCCATTTATGACGTCATCCAAAGTTTCTGCTACAGTCTTTAGCAACAGTAACTTGAGTCTGGATTGCACTAAGAGCCAGGAACATTAGAGCTGGACTGAAAGCTAAAGGGTTGAAGCTTCGCTTTTATTTTAAACCTCAGCATTTGTTGCCACAAATTCAAAAACGCTTATAAATAATACAGATAACATTTGGGTTTCCATACACTTATCTCAGATTCCTATTTCTCTGTTGACACTGAATACATAAGAGAAAAAAAAAACAAACAGCGTTATTTATCAATCTCCTAAATCCCATAAACTAAACTTCACAGTAACTTACGTCTCTTCTTCAGCTTTCATTTGGAAGGCGTCTTCTAACCAATCTAATAATTTGTGTGTAAACTCACTCACGTCTTGCTGTGGGGGAAAAAAAATGTCTTATTGATATTTGAGCCTACTAATGAGAACACTGCAACATAAAACTTACAGCTAGTCGTTTCTAATATCTAATTAACTGACTCCTTAGAAAGGTACCATGTGAAATGTTTCACATCAAATGCAAGAAATATTTATAACTTAACCAGAGCATAAAATCAGTATTTGAGAAAAACAAGCATTATATTCATAATTATGTGACTGAGTTTCACTTTAGGAGGGAAAAAATATTTATGTATATATATTGATATATATAAAAACTCAAACTCATGAATGAGATTTTTAAGAAGAGTTATTACCTCCCTCCAGACATCTCTAATGAATCTTTCTTTATAAAACGAAGGACCCACATTACCAAAGAGTTCTTCCTTATATAAAAGTTTATTACTGGCTTCCTCTTAGAAGGAATATGAGCTTTTAAACAATTCATGTTCTCAATTCAACTGTTACATGCCATTTTTTAAGCCATATCTAATTTTACTAAGATATCTGTTAACTTGGATAGGTTGAGTCCAATCAATCACTGACTTCCCTGATTATCAAGGTCTACCACCTCTGAAGTTCAAATTGAGTTTCCAATCAGAACCAGCAAAATCTTCACCTTCCACAACCCCTTCCTTCGGTTCTAGCTCACCTGACATAGATAAACAGGAATAAAGCAGTGGCAGTTGTACTCATTAACTACCATAAACTTCTCTGAACAATCTGACTTGGAGTATAGCAAACAGGTTTGTATAGAACCTGCATGAAGAGTGGGGTTGAGTGGGAGGATAAAGCAATTCTTACTATGACTGCCCAAAGACAGATAAGTATAAGCAACTTGCTTTTATCAAAATAGCCCTAAATATAAAACAAACTTACTGTTACACATTTTCACAGCTAAAAGTTTCTTAAGAGCATCTAGGATAACAAATTTACCTTTAAAATGTTGAAACTAAGGTCTAGGAAGCATAAATAAATAAATTGCTCCAAATCCATACGCAGACAACCAAACTTAACCCAAAAAGCTAAGTATAAACATCCATACCACCTGTAGTGGGTTAAATTGAGGCCTGTCAAAATATATGTCCACTTGGAACCTCAGAATGTGACTGTATTTGGAATAGGAGTCTTTACAGATGTAAAGAAAGTATAGATCTTAAGATGAGACCATTCTGGATTAAGATAGGCCCTAAATCCAGTGATGGGTACTCTTATAAGAGGAGGGGGGTAGGGGGAAGGGGCAGGCACACAGACATACAGGGGGCAAAGTCATATCAACACAAAGAAATTGGAACCATAAGCCAAGAGGCAAGGAAGGACTATCTTTGAGGGCCACTGGAGAGAGCACGGCTTATTAGGCCAATGCCTTTATTTTGAACTTCTGGCTTCTAGAACTATGGGAGAATCATTCTCTGTTGCTTTGAAATCACTCGGTTTGTGGTCATTTGATACAGCTGTCCTAACTAATATAATACCTTAAAATGACTTGCCGCATTTTTCTATAATGTTACTTACCCTGCAAGACTATATCTGACAAGAAAGAAAAAGATTTCCTAGTTATCCAATGCTCTTCAGAAGAAAATGTGTGTGTGTGGGAGGTGGGGGTGGTAAAAATGGAAAACAACAACAAAAATAGGCAAATTCTGATATGACCACCAGTTTTGTTCATTTATCTTTGCCATTAAAAGCATTTTTTAAAAAGCACAGGGAATCAGACATCTTTCAGAACTCTCTGCCAAACACCCTCTCCACACATCCAGATAACAGATATATATGCAACTACTAGAACAACTACACTGCAAATGCAGCGGAATATTTAAAATCTCAAGTTTTTTTATTTAAAATCCTCTTTATTTTCTTCCCATTACATCACTGGCATCTTATTCAACATTGCTGCTATTATCCTCTGCTACTTTCTTTGCTTCTCTTCTGCTTTCCTTCTTTAATTTCTCTAACTTCTCAAATTATATGTGAAAATGTTGGTATGTTTGTAGACATTTTCTACTTTTATAGGAAAATTTACAATATTCTATCTAAGAAATTGATAAAAATTAACCAAACAGCACTACATAAAGATTAGGAAATAAAAGAAACAGTGACAAGGTTAATATCATTCAGAAACAAAGTTAGTATCATTCAGAAACCTTTTCTGAGTGAGGAATTTCTGCCAGCAAAAACAGGCATATCAAAAGCATGTATACTATGCTGACACTGGGTTATCATACCTTGTTGAAGATTTTTAATTACACACTTGTGAACATTTTTCATTTTACCTGTTCTTTCATTTAGCAATTTTAATTAAAATTACAGCTTGATTTATCATGTACTATCAAGATTACTGTTTTTTAAAAGTCAATCTTCCAAATAATCACATTTTACATGGCTCCAGCTTATTCTTATAAAAATAAGAATTGTTTTCATAATAGAAATGTTATTCTCATTTATCTTTTAAAAACACTGCTTAAGGAAGAAAAAATTAAATAAAATAAAAATAGTTAATAAACAAGTAAGCACAAAACAGCTACCTGCTGGGAGTCATTTGATTTGAAAGCATCTTTAAGAATCTCAACTGCTCTTGATGGATCAACATATTTCCTTTTAGTACCAACAAGAAGTGCAAATAGATATCGAAGCTCACGCATAAAAGGCAAATTCCGATGCTCCTATTGAAAAAAAGAAAAAAAATATCTTAAGTGAAATTAAATATTTTATTGGTAAAGGGATACTCATTTAAAAATTAACCAGAAATTTAATATAACTTAAGAATGAGTCCAGCATCCTATTAAAAAAGAAGAGTGTTGGTTTCAGCTAGGAGACAGAAAGGAGTCAAGCATGGAAACAGCAGAGCATCTAGCTTAAGCTCACAATTTTAGCATAAATGCCATATATTCACAGCAAATCATGTCATTACCCAGCCAAGAATATCCTCATTTATGTCTGTTTATCATAATCCTTCCCATTCAGCAAAGCCCAGCTGCTGCTGAGAACAGCAGTAACAAGAGCCAACATTCAATGAGTGTTTAATCACGTACCAGGCACTATTTACGTACTTTACCCTCAATAAGCCCATTTAAGCAAAAAAATCCCTCCTCCACCACGAAGTCTTCCCAGGCCCCTCCAAGTCAATGATCTCGTCGAACTCCACATCAACTGAAATTAATGTTTTCCACTTAGGAATGAATCACTAACTGAAACTGTTATGTGATCATCCTAATTATCAGACTAATATTAGTCAAATAAGAATGTATCATCCTTCCAGGGTTCCTTTTGCAAGTTCACTTTTATTTTTTGATAAAACTGTTAAGTTTCTCAAAGACAAGAATGTCTGTATATCTTTCAGAACTTTTTGCTACACAACACAAGCATTCAATTCTTTCTGGTTGATTAAACCAAATACTCCAGATGGAACAAAAACAATCGAATATCATAAATAATTCATTTTTAAAAATAAGAAGAAAATGTTTTAAAAGACTATAATTCACCTATCTTGGTGAAAACATGATAACAAATCAGACAAGTAGTTGTTACTATGGTTAGCTCTTGAAATAAAAATTTTAACAAAGGTTATATATGCCATTTAAATATTAGAAAAAATTTTCAAGTTTGCAGTATTGCAGATATGTGTATGTATGTGCAGCTGATGCCCAGTATAATCAATTAATATAGAAATAGCTGCTCTCAAAACACATCAAAAAAGGAGTATTAAGAAAGAGATGTAAGGAAACAAAACTGATAATAAATATTTATCTGATTTAAAACTACAAATCCACTAGAGCAATCAGAAAGTATATAAAGCCTAACATAAAAATGCTAAGTTATAGAAAACATTTAAAAGTACATAGATTTTACTTAAGCATAATAAATTCTATCATCTATGATAAAGAATAAATGCAAAAGTTTTAAATAAGATAAAAAACTAATTCATGATTTTTCTGTGGTACTTCCTATTTCACAACAAGGGTTTCAAGACTGTAAATACTAACAATTTTAATCCACAAAGTAATTTTCAGAAATACCCTTAATTTCTTGTGCTCAATCACTTCATTTATCACTACACCTAAGGCAAACACAGCTTGAGACATTCCTTACCAAGTAACAAGGCTGAAAATAAAAATGACTTTTGAAAATTAAGTGAAATTCTGCTAAGAAATAAATGTGAAAAGTTAAATACATTAGTAAAACATTCTTTGCTCTTGGCAAATTCCTGTGGCTAGAAAAATCTTGAAATTTCAAAAGACAAAATTAGCAAATGCTGTTAAGACTAGCCACTATATGTGGCTAAATCATGAAAATACCACTACATATAGAAACTATTTAAACATGATTATCTTTTTTTTAAACAGATTTACAAAGATATAACTGATGTACAATATACTGTATATTAGTGTACAATTTATAACCTTCACATATGTATGTATACATTCATGACTGTATCACCACAATCAGTACCTGCATATCACCCCCAAAACTTTCTTCACCCCTCACTCCCTTCCTTAACCATTCCCAAGCAACCATGGTTACTCTATATTTTCCAGAGATTTATATACAACAAAATTATACTCCATGTACTCATTTTAGTCTGCTGTCCTGCAATCGGCATAATTATTTTGACCTTCACTCATATGATTATGCACAATCCGTTCCATTTTATTGCTGAGTGGGATCCCATTGTGTGGGCAGAACACAACTTATTTATACATTAACCTGTTCCAGCTGCTGCAGATACTATTGGATGTGGCTTTGTGTGGACATATGCTCTCACTCCTCTTGAGTCAAGAACCAGAAGGAATTGGCAAGGCTGTATGGTATACATTCTTAAGAAACAGACAGTTTTCCAAAGGCACTACATATGCCAATGAATACGTAAAATATGTAAGATTTATATGAAAAATCAAGGGATATGGAACAGCCATAGCAGTTTTACATGTATGTAATTTACATACTCGGTGGCAGTGGATTGAGAGTTCTAGGCCCACATTCACACTTGGATATCAGCTATACTTTTAACTTTGGTTCTTCTAGTGGCATCTCTAGTTAAAATTTTCATTAGTCCTAATTTAGACCAGCAACATCGAGCATCTTTTAATGTAGTTATTTACAATCTGTTTATCTTCTTTGTTGTTGTAATCTGTTGAGATAGGTTATTTGTCTTACTACTGAATTGTACAAATTCTGTATATATTTTACATACAATTCCTTTTTGTGATACATGTTTTGTTATATTTTCCTGATCTGTGGTGTAACTTTTTAATTTGCCTGAATTTTTCAAGAACAAACTTTTCATTTTGATGGTCTGATTTATTAAAATTTCCTTGTTTAATTTGTGCCAGTTTGTTGCGGTACTTAAAAAATCTTTTCTTAATTTTTATAGTTTCAGTTCTTTGTTTTAGGTCTTTAGTTCATTACATTTTTTTTCCATATATAATGTCTTGTAGAGGCTGAAAAGTATTTTTCATCCTATGACATCATTAGTTCAAAAGATTTTCCTTTTTTCACTGAATTTTTTGGGCAACTTTGATTAAAACCAATTGCCCCTATGTGTATATTTCTGCACACTCTATTCTCTTCTAATGATCTATATAACTATCTTCTCACCAATAACATAGTGTCTTGATCACTGTGGCTTGATAATTCCTCCAACACTGCTTTTCTTTTTAAAACTGCTATGGCTATTCCATATCCCTTGATTTTCCATATAAATTTTACAATCTGTCAACTCCTATGAAAATGCCAGCCAAAATTATAACTGTTACTGCACTGATTCTATAAGCTGGGGACAACTGCTATCCTAACAACACTGAATCAGCTGATTCATAAACATACTATATCTCTTTAATTCTTTATTTTTCCCAGTGATGTTTTGTAGTTTTCTGTATATTTTATCTACTTTCCCTCTAATATTCCATCTTTTATGCTCTTACATAATCATTTTTTAATTTATATTTCCAATTGTGTGTTGCTAGTACTAAGAAATGTAACTGATTTTTAAAATAATTTTATTTAGTTATTTATTCTTGGCTGTGCTGGGGCTTTGTTGCTGCACGGAGCTTTCTCTAGTTGTGGCGAGCGGGGCTACTCTCCAGTTGCAGTGCAGGGGCTCTAGGGCATGTAGGCTCAGTAGCTGGGGCACTGGGGCTTTGTCACTCTGCAGCATGTGGGATCCTCCCAGATCAAAGATCGAACCCATGTCTCCTGCATTGGCAGGCAGATTCTTTACCACTGAGCAACCAGGGAAGCCTCTACAATTGATTTTTGCATGTTTGCCTTGTATCCTGTAGCACTGCTAAATGATCTGAGCCTTTGACTCTAGCACCTTTTTCTTGGTAGACTACTTAGGATTTTCTAAATAGACAATCAGTCATAGACACCAAAAGACAGCTTTATTCCTTCCTTTCCAATTTGCCTGCTTATTTCTTTTTCTTGCCATATATCACTGGTTGAGATCGCTAATGTTTAACACAACAGTGGTAAGGCCTGACATCCTTGCTTGACCCTGATCTTTGAAGAAAAGAATTGTCTTTCACCATTAAGTATTATAAATATTTGTAGGTTCCTCATAAATGAGATTCATCAAGATAAAATGTTTCTTTCTATTCCTAGCTACTGAGAGAGATTTTACCATATAAATAGATACTAGCTTTTATCAAATCCTTTTTCTTCATCTACTGAGCTAGTCTTATGGCTTTTCTTGTCTAAACTGTTACTATGATGAATTATATTCATTTCTGAACACTAAACCAATCTTTCAGTCCTGGACAAATCCCACTTGTCAATGAGGTATTGTCCTTTACATGTAGTGCATCATTCAACTTGCCTCAATTCTGACAATATTTCCCTCTATTATTCATAAGGAATACTGGTCTGTAGTTTTCTTTTCTTGAAATATATTTTCTACTTATGGTTTCAGTGTAATGTTGGTCTCACAGGGTAAATTTGCAAGTGTTATCTCTTCAATTTTCTGAGAAAACTTGTAGAGAATTGGTATTATTTCTTCCTTAAATGTGTGGTATAACTCACCAATAAACTTTATTGCTATTGATTTTATTTTTTGGTGTGTAAGTTTGAAACTAAAATGTTAATTTCTTTAATATAGAAATGCATAGCTTATCTTTTCATCAGTTACATTCAATAGCCTTTGGCTTTCAAAATATTTGTCTGTTGTTTATAATATTCCACTATTTTCTTTTACTGTCTTCAGAATATGCAGTGATGTGCGCCTTTCACATTTATTTTGATTATTTGTTTCTTCTCTTTTCTTGCTTAGTCTACCTAGAAGTTTATCAGTTTTATCAATATTCTTAAGCAGCAGCTTGTGATTCCATTAATTTCTCTCTACTGTTTCCCTGATGTCTATTTCATAGATTCACGCTCTTGTCTTTATTATTTCCTTTCTTCTGCTTTCAAATTAATGATCTTTTTTTCTAATTTTCTGACATAATCTAATGCCACTAATTTGAAACTCTATTTTCTAATAAGGCATTTAGTTCATATATTTTCAATTAACCACTGCTTTTAGCTACATCTAATTTTGATACATCATTTTAATTTTTATTCAGTTCAGAACACCCTCAAATTTCCATTTTCATTTGTTCATTGTTCCTGGGGTTATTTAGAAGTGTAAATAATTTCCAAATACTGTGGGGATTTTCTAGATATCTTTCTGTTGTTGATTTATAACTTAATTTCACTGTGGCTGGAAAACATAATCTGCATGCCTTGAATCCTTAAAAATTTGCTAAAACTTGTAAACCCAGCTTCTGTTATACCTTCATGGCTAAAGACAAATATTCCAGAATGCCTCTTTTTATTTTAAAATTCAAAACTCCCTCAGATATTTGCTCAATAATATATTTATCGCATTAACCCCAAATCATTTCCTTCTCATATGCTTCTCACTTCTGAGTAGGGAGAATATTGTTTATTTGAAAATATTCACCCTAAATCAAGGCTTTAAATAATATAACCTTATGACTAATAAGGTTATTAATTATATGGTGATTACCTCTAAGCATTATAAGCTTATGCCTCTTTGTTTTGTCAACATTTAATATATGCTTTCCCACCCGTTTGTGGCTTTTTAAGCCAAAAAAGATTATGTGTGGGAATGGGAAAGGATAAGATGCTTACAGTGAGAATCTATCTTTAAATTTCTAATAATCTCCCAATTCTCCTGGACATTAAGATTATAAATAGCACAAATAAATATGGATGTATAAAATTAGTTTCAATCTCTAGAAGCAATAAACAGTCTATTCAAATGCAAATTGATTTCAAAGGCTTCATTTCATTCTATCAATCAATAGACATATAATGCTTGCTGCAATTTTAAATTGCTAATAAAAAAATATCCTGCTTAATAATGTATGCAAATACGTCTCTGTGATTTGATCGAAGTGAACCCTCAGTGTTTACTGTACCCTGCTCAGACTCAGTGTAGCAGTAAACACTAGATGAGTTTGCTATAAATTCATTATTAAATAATAAGTGACTAAGGTTACACTGACACCTCTTTGAAACCTGTGCCTTTTATCACTTCAACTGAACTGAACTGTAACACTAATCAGTGGCTACCTCTAAATCTCACATGTTAGCTTCAAAGTTGTGAAGTTACAATATGTATTGCTGTCATCATGTGAAATTAAATAAATATCCCATTTGCAGAACAATCTTTTATAAAACTGTATGCTATTCTTGTTGAGTGATTTTTCCCAATGGTAGTAATTATTATTAAAATTATTTTAATTTCTTAAACTAAAGGGATACCTAGACATGCAGACCCTTCCATTAAGAGAAATTTCCCTAAGAAAGGTGTTAAAAGATTGGATTCATACATTTCTGTAGGATTCAGCTAAACATTCTCATGACCCCAAACTCTTGTACACAGGCATTGATATCATGATTGATTTTCAAGTAAGATTATAAAACTAGGTAGGTCTTATTCAATTATTTAAAGAATAAAAGAAAGCTAAACTCTGTAAAGTACTAAAATCCAGGAACACAAAAGAGGTTAAGATACATATGGGGAAAAAAAGATACTTGTGAACATCTAATTGCAAGAAATAATTCTAAATGATCATGTAAATTATAAATATACTTCAACCAAAACATCAAAAGGAAGAGCTAACCAAATTGTTAACAGAGGGAGGCAACAGTCCAAAAAGTTTCATGTAAAAACTGTAATGACTGAAAGGGGTTTGCTTAATTTCTCTGCAAGTATAAGTAGTTGGTCAGGTGATCTTAGCTCCCTTCTGAAAATGGTTTTTAATAGTCTGATACTTTATGGCTAAAGATTACAGCCCGAAAATCTGGTTAAAAATCAAATTATATTCCCATCAGCTTGCGTTTCACATTTATAATGTTTGCAGGACAAATTGTTTTCAAAATTATAGGCTAAAAAGAAACAAAATTTAATAATGTATCATTACAACTAGCAAAAGATCACACAAAGTTCAACACTTTTCTGAAACCTAAAACTTTTTACTTCTTTGTCTTTGTCTTTATGGATAGTTTCTTTAATGATAAGACCATTAAGTCTTACAGTCAAGCATATCATCTCCATAATTAATTTTTTTCATTAAGTATGAATTTCTGAATGTGAATCAGTCCTATCTTTTGAAAAGCTAATATGAACAACATAACTAGCAATGGCTGACACCTGGTACTGACTACTGAGGAGGTAATTCTTAAGGAAGTTGATGAGGAGTCTGGGGCACTCAGAGGAGGAGAAAGGGGTCTGGGGCTCTCAAGGAGGAGACAAGGACAAAATTTTTTTCTACATTGCTTGGTTTCAGTCACATAAGATGTTTTTTCTTAAACTCTGAGTTGTTATGACTATCTTTAAGACTAACTTTCTTTACACAATATAAAAACTCATCTTGCTCAAAAGTATGTTTTTCCTTAAGCTCTGTACTAATGATTATATAACAAGGTATCTTGCTCAAGGACATATCTCTTCTTTTTAACAGGAACCTTCTGACTAATTTGGTATCTTAAAACATGTATTGTGGGAGTGGGTTTGGTAAAACCTTTCTTTTGTTAGTTCTCATCTTGTTAATTTACGATATTTGTGTGGAAGTGAGTCTGGTAAAAGTATATAAGGCCTGGATAAGACCAGCAAGTGGGGCACTCTCGGTTCCCCCTCTGATGTCTATGTCAGAAGCATTCTCTGTCCTTTTTCACTGTAATAAAACTTCTGCCACACAAAAGCTCTGAGTGATCAAGCTTGGTTCCTGGTCCCGAAGCTAAGTCTTCTACAGGACATCTTTAACTGTAAGCCACCACTATGTACCAGGTACTTCTAGGCCCTTTATGTTTTGTTATCTCATTTAATTCTCACAGAAATTCTATAACAAAATTGCTGTCATTATTTTAGATTTTCAGATAAGAAAACTGAGCAGCAACTAGATCAAGTTAGTTAGCTCCAGGTCCAGAATCCAGGAAATGTGGCTCTGACCTCTGTGCCCTCTGTCATGCTATATTGCCCTTATATTGCCCAACAATATTAGAAATTATAGATTCACACTGCAAAAACAGAGCAAAACTAATCTTTTAAAGAGTTCATCTATAGAAATAAATGAAAAATGTCTGACTGCCACACAATTTTTGAGGAGGAAAGATCTTGAATTGTAAATAGTAACCTATTACTCTGACATTCTAAAAAGAAGAAAAAAGCAATAATTAAAGTGAAACCAAAAAATTGGCCTATTACTGACACACATGTGTAGAAAAAATAATATTTACAATATACTGACCAAGAATAGTAAGTTACTATTGTAGTTGAGATTAACAGGTTGATGTTCAAATCTGACACTGCTTCAGATTTGATTTCACAAATATCCCCAAAGCAAACTTTCCCCCATGGCTCAGTGGGTAAGAATCCACCTTTAATGCAAGAGACACAGGAGACGTGGATTCCATCCCTGGGTTGGGAAGATCCTTTAGAATAGGAAATGGCAACTGACTCCTGGAAAATTCTATGGACAGAGGAGCCTGGCAGGCTGCAGTCCATGGGACTGCAAAGGGTCAGGCACGACTAGGCACATGGCATGGCACCAAAAGCAAACACAAAAGAATATACTCTACTTAAATATCTTTCATAATTTTACCTTTTGGTTTCGGGGTAAATCTTGAACATTTGATGGAGGCTTGTAATTCAAAACTAATCTTCTGAATTCCAAAAGATTGAATAATGACTGAAAAAGAACAACAATTTAAGATAACCAAAGGGAAAATTCTATTAACAGAACTATAAAAATATGACTAGTCTGAGAGCTTTATTTTATGTACAGAATATTTCCCACTAGCACAAGAAGGCCTATTTTCTCCCTGAGAAAAAGTCACATTTCTTTTGACATATTCTTGATCATTAACAACATTTATTGTACTGCAAAGCAGAAAATTATACTTGGACAACTCAAAAAGTATAATATGTATTATTAAAAGTTTTCTTTATATTACTCTGTGCCTAAGCAGTTAAATGTATACAAATGCAAACTCAAGAACTTTTTCAACATGTTATGTACAATATGAATTTTCTAGAGGTATCAATTCTACAAACATACAGTACTAATAAGTCTATAGGCCAGATGCTAGGTTATGGAGACTCAAAGAAATTATGTATTATCACTAATGGTCAAGGGGACACAGCTTAGGAAGGAAACAATATTTAATTAAAACAACAGCAATGTTACGCAAAAATACAGCAATACTGATCACATGGAGCACAATGAAAGCATATGGAAAGATGCTCATGGAAAAGTTTCCTGGAGCTACCCTTTTAAACTATAGCTTGAAATTCATTAATATCAACATAAACATTAACTTTAAAAAATGAAATAAAATGTAATGGAAAATATCAGAACATGTCACAAAGAGTAAATTTACCAGAGTATTATTTATAAAATTTTCATTGGTGAAATTCTCATATATATGTATGTGTAAAGTGTTTTACAATGTAAAATGTATTCCTTTCTGTGAGCCATAGTTTATGAAGTTCGAAAATCGCTGTGCAGGAGGCGATGAGGGATTAAAATCTTAGTAAAAGATGGGCTAGCCAACTTGCTAGGAAATAAACATAACATCATAAGCCAATAAGAAAACAAAAATGTGTTTAGTATTGGATGTTGGGAAGACTGGTGCACTATAAACAGAGTCAGATACAGATATATATAGATGCAAATCAAACGTCTACATATGAAAAGTAAAACCATAAAACTGATAATTGTGAACTGAAGTATTTCTTCAGTAAACAATATGAACATATTCATTTACTCATTCTTTTAACAAATATTTATGGAACACCCACTACATGCCAGACACTAGGAAGATAGGCAGCAGAGAATAAATCATACCAAGTCATCTCCGCCTTTAATACTATCATGTGATTGCAAGTTAAAACAATGAGAGTAGATGTTATAAACCAGAAAGAATGTGAACGCAATAATAGATCAAAATCAGAAGCTTAAGAAGCATTTAAAAGCCAAAGGAAAAAGAGGTATAAAACAAAATATGAATAGTAACAGAAGTGCTGAGTCTGAGGGCACAGAAGAAAAAGGAGTGGAGAAAGCTTTCAAACACAGTTGTGCATCAGAGTAATGGCAGAGCTTTAAAAAATGTTTATGTTCGGAATTTCTCAACAAAGAAGTAAAGTACCAGAGATTCTGAAGGACATCTAACAATCACTGGCAAATTTCACGAAGGAGAAGATTAGTAAAAGCTGGAGGTTGCCACATCCAAAGAAAGTAAGGGCAGTAAAATAATCTTTAGATTTAGCAGTTGGGAAGTCACCTTTGAAATAAAATACTAGCATAGCAGCAGTGAGTCCTAAAGAAATGGGATAAAAGAGGTCAAAGTATGGGCTATTCTTACAAGGGATTTATATAGGAAAAAGAAGGACAAATCTAAGAGAAGCTCAACCCACTTCTGTGCTCTGAGCTTCCACTGAAAAATATTTTTTCTTTTTTTTGAATACCCTTTAGATTTCCCCTGGCGTGAGTCTTCTGGTAACAAATTATTTCAGCTTCTGCTAAGCTCAAAATTGTGGGGGTGTTCATTTTAAAAAAACTTTTACTAGTTATAGAATTTGAGATGGCCAGTTATCTTTTCCCAGCACGTTAAAGATAGCATTTCTGTTGAGAAGCCAACTGTCAGTCTTATGTTTGCTCCTTTATTGAAGCAATATCTTTTTCCAACTGGCTACTTTTAGGGTTTTCTCGGTCCTGAGTTGTTTCTGTTTTACTATGATATGCTTTTGTGCACTATTCTTTATGTTCATACTACTTGGTTTCTATTGCTTCTGGAATCTGTGGCTTGATTTCTTTCATCAAGTTCAAAATATTCTTCGCCATCTCTTCTAATATTGTTTTATCCTATTTCCTTTTTAGTTTCCCTCTGGAACCACAAATAAATTAGGTTAGCACAATTTACTCATTGTCCAAAGTATCTCTTCTGTGCTCTCATCTGCACATCACAGCTTTAGCGTGAAAACGTTCCTCAGACAAATCGTTCAGTTGACTAATTATGGGTGACGCTGCGTATCCCTCAGTGTGTCTGATATGCTGCAAAACTCATCCACTGATATCCTAACATACTTTATGGTATTTATCAGCTCTAAAATTTCTTTTTTTATAGTTTTTAGTTTTCTATCAAAAATTCTCAATTATGTTTCTAATTCCTTAGGCATATTAGTAGTTATAAAACAAACCATTCAATTTAAACTCTTCTCTACATGGTTATATTGCTAATTATCCATTATTTTCTTTTAATTTGGGGACATGTCTTATTTTCTGATATGACCAATTATGAATGATTGAGTGCCAGACATTGTATGTAAAATGGGAGAAAGTTCAAAGTACAAGATGGTATTATCTTCTACCAAAATTTACATTTCCTTCTGGAAGGCAGCAAGACTAAAACATTTGCAATCTTATATTACTATGATCCAATCAATTATGAGATGATCTTAAACTGGGATTAACAAATTATAAGGCCTGGTCTCTTCTCAATTCTCAGATAACCCTAGAGTCTCAGTTCAGTTCAGTCACTCAGTCATGTTCAACTCTTTGCCACACCATGAACTGAAGCAAACAAGGCTTCCCTGTCCATCAAGTTAACCCAAACTCATGTCCATCGAGTCAGTGAAGCCATCCAGCCCTCTCATCCTCATCGTTCCCTTCTCCTCCTGCCCCCAATCCTTCCCAGCCTTAGAGTCTTTTCCAGTGAGTCAACTCTTGGTGAGATGGCCAAAGTATTGGAGTTTCAGCTTCAACATCAGTCCTCCCAATGAAAACCCAGGACTGATCTCCTTTAGGATGGGCCGGTTGGATCTCCTTATAGCCCAAGGAACTCTGACGAGTCTTCTCCAGCATCACAGTTCAAAAGCATCAGTTCTTCAGTGCTCAGATTTCTTTATACTCCAACTCTCACATCTATACATGACTACTGGAAAAACCAGAGCCTTGACTGGATGGACCTTTGCTGACAAAGTAATGTCTCTGCTTTTTAATATGCTGTCTAGGTTGGTCATAACCTTCCTTCCAAGGAGTAAGCATCTTTTAATTTCATGGCTGCAATCACCATCTGCAGTGATTCTGGAGCCCAAGAAAATAAAGTCAGCCACTGTTTCCCCATTTATTTGCCATGAAGTGATGGGACTGGATGTCATGATCTTAGTTTTCTTAATGTTGAGTCTTAAGCCAATTTTTTCACTCTCCTTTCACTTTCATCAAGAGGTTCTTTTGTTTTTCACTTTCTGCCATAAGGGTGGTGTTATCTGCATAGCTGAGGTTATTGATATTTCTCCTGGCAATCTTGATTCCAGCTTGTGCTTCATCCAGCCCAGCGTTTCTCATGATATACTCTGCATATTAGTTAAATAAGCAGGGTGACAGTATACAGCCTTGACGTATTCCTTTTCCTATTTGGAACCAGTCTGTTGTTCCATGTCCAGTTCTAACTGTTGCTCCTGACCTGCATACAGGTTTCTCAAGAGGCCAGTCAGGTGGCCTTGTATTCTCATCTGTTTAACAATATTCCACAGTTTATTGTGATCCACACAGTCAAAGGCTTTGGCATAGTCAATAAAGCAGAAGTAGATGTTTTTCTGGAACTTCCTTGCTTTTTCAATAATACAGCAGATGTTGGCAATTTGATCTCTGGTTCCTCTGCCTTTTCTAAAATCAGCTTGAACATCTGGAAGTTCAAGGTTCATGTATTGCTGAAGCCTGGCTTGGATAATTTTGAGCATTTTTTTACTAGCATGTGAGATGAGTGCAATTATGAGGTAGTTTGAGCACTCTTTGGCATTGCCTTTCTTTGGGATTGGAATGAAAACTGACCTTTTCCAGTCCTGTGGCCATTGCTGAGTTTTCTAAATGTGCTGGCATATTGAATGCAGCACTTTCACAGCATCATCTTTTAGGATTTGAAACAGCTCAACTGGAATTCCATCACCTCCACTAGCTTTATTCATAGTGATGCTTTCTAAGGCCCACTTGACTTCACTTCCAGGATGTCTGGATCTAGGTGAGTGATCACACCATCGTGATTATCTGAGTCATGAAGATATTTTTTGTACAGTTCTTCTGTGTATTCTTGCCCCCTCTTCTTAATATCTTCTGCTTCTGTTAGGTCCATACCATTTCTGTCCTTTATCAAGCCAATCTTTGCATGAAATGTTCCCTTGGTATCTCTAATTTTCTTGAAGAGATCTCTAGTCTTTCCCATTCTATTGGGTTTCTCTATTTCTTTGCACTGATAAGTGAGGAAGGCTTTCTTATCGCTCTTTGCTATTCTTTGGTACTCTGCATTCAAATGGGAATATCTTTGCTTTTCTCCTTTGCTTTTTGCTTCTTTTCTTTTCACAGCTATTTGTAAGGCCTCCTCAGACAGCCATTTTGCTTTTTTGCATTTCTTTTTCTTGGGGATGGTCTTAATCCCTTTCTCCTGTACAATGTCAGGAACCTCCATCCATAGTTCATCAGGCACTTTGTCTATCAGATCTAGTCCCTTAAATCTATTTCTCATTTCCACTGTATAATCATAAGGGATTTGATTTAGGTCATATCTGAATGGTCTAGTGGTTTTCCCTACTTTCTTTAAGTCTAAATTTGGCAATAAGGAGTTCATGATCTGAGCCACAGTCAGCTCCAGGTCTTGTTTTTGCTGACTGTATAGAGCTTCTCCATCTTTGGCAGCAAATAACAGAATCAATCTGATTTCGGAGTTGACCATCTGGTGATGTCCATGTGTAGAGTCTTCTAGCCCTTTAGAATTCAACTGAAAATCTCAGCTGTTTCCAAGGCTTTCAAGCTTGTGTGAAACTCTGCTTAGCTTCCAGACAATCAGCAGCCACTTCTCAAATTGCCTCAAAGATCAGTTCAATTCAGTCACTCAGTCATGTTGGACTCTTTCAGACCCCATGGACTGCAGCTTTCCAGGCTTCCGTGTCCATTACCAACTCCTGGAGTTTACCCAAACTCATGTCCATTGATTCAGTGATGCCATCCAACCATCTCATCCTCTGTTGTCCCCTTCTCCTCCCACCTTCCATCTTTCTCAGCATCAGGTTCTTTTCCAATGAGTCATCTCTCACATCAGGTGGTCAGAGTACTGGAGTTACAGCTTTAGCATCAGTCCTTACAATGTATTCAGGACTGATTGCCTTTAGGATTGACTGGTTGGATATCCCTGCAGTCCAAGGGACTCTCAAGAGTCTTCTCTAACACCACAATTCAAAAGCATCAGTTTTTCGGCACTCAGCTTTCCTTATAGTCCAACTCTCACATCCACACACGACTACTGGAAAAACCATAGCTTTCACTAGACGGACCTCTGTTGGCAAAGTAACGTCTGTGCTTTATAATATGCTGTCTAGGTTGGGCATAATTTTTCTTCCAAGGAATAAGCGTTTTTTAATTTCATGGCTGCAGTCACCATCTGCAGTGATTTTGGAGTCCTCTAAAATGCAGATGCCATGATCTTAGTTTTCTGAATGTTGAGCTTTAAGCCAATTTTTTCACTCTCCTCTTTTACTTTCATCAAGAGGCTCTTTAATTCTTCTTTTCTTTCTGCCATAAGTATGGTGTCATCTGCATCTCTGAGGTTATTGATATTTCTCCTGGAAATCTTGATTCCAGCTTTTGCCTCATCTAGTCCAGCAATTCTCATGATGTCTCTGCATATAAGTTAAATAAACAGGGTGACAATATATAACCTTGATGTACTCTTTTCCCAATTTGGAGCCAGTCTATTGTTCCATGTCCAGTTCTAATTGTTGCTTCTCAACCTGCATACAGATTTCTGAGGAGGCAGGTCAGGTGGTCTGGCACTCCCATCTCTTGAAGAATTTTCCACTGTTTGTTGTGATCCACACAGTCAAAGGCTTTGGCATAGTCAATAAAGCAGAAGTAGATGTTTTCTCAAAGATAAAACACCCAAAATGTGAAGCTTACTCTCTGAAAATCCTGTTCTCTCAAAGTGTAGAGAATTCCTCAATGCTTTAGGGCTTATGATGCCTTCAAAAAGCTGGTTTCACTTTTGTTTTTAGACTCAAGCAATATATGACCAAGTGGATGGCTGCAAAGAATTTAATATGGTCAAAGCAGAATTTATGACCATGAATTATCACAACAAATCACAGGAACTCATTTTAAGTCCCAATCCATACTCTAGATCGGGCATAGTATTATTGGTCAACACATTTCTTCAAAAGGGGTGGGAAAGTGTAATTGCCACTACTTTCTAAATTACATTTGTGAGTAATACACATTGAAAACAAGTATCCTTTACTAAGCTCAGAGCCAATATTTTAATACTGAAATCTGTTAAGAATCTGGCTAAACTCGTGGAGGGTGGGAGTTTAAATACATAATTTATGGAAAACAAAAAAAGTGATGACAAGAGAGCAAAAGGAGATATAAACTCTCTATGATTAAAGATACTATGGAAAACCAACACAAATTCTCCTTGATGGATTATTAATATTTAAAAATGAAATGGTAACAGATAAGTTTCAAAGTGTGAGAAAAACAGAGTAGCCTGATTAAAAGATGAAAGTTTGTATACAGAGCAATTAAATCACTATGGCCTTTCCAGATGGAGAGGCATCAGACACCTCCTCTCTCCTTCTGTGGAATATAGGAAAATTTAGACTTTGGATATAACTGAACTTAACTGACTCAGGTTCAAAAATCTTATCATCCAACCCATAACTCTTCTAAGAACCAAAAAGGACTCTACAGTGAATTAATAAGTGCTGATGCATCTACAATAGGAATAAACTGGGACTGTACCAGGCAAACCGAGAAGCAAGAGCACCTTACTTCTGAGCATCTCAGAGGATTCCAAAAGGGAATGATGCTAAGTCATGAGAACTCATGAATTACTTGCTTAACACCCCCAAACTAGAAAGAGGAATACAGTAGAAAAAGTAGCCCCAATTAGTACCATCTACATAAAAGTTGCTTTTGAACAGGATGAAAATAATCCTGACTAGTTACGTGGTTGATACCCAATCTAAAGACAGTCAGACTAATACTGTTAGCATCCAAAAGATTATGTAAGCCACTCTCTGCACAATTTCTTTTTGCTAACAATCGCTTCCTGATATTCTGTTCCTCTTTTCTTCCAAAATACTTAGGCCTCAGTACCTAAAGGAACAAGTATAACAAAGCTGTACCTTCTATAGCTTACCCCCTGTTACCTACTCTGAAATTAGAGGTTTATAATTCCTGTAAACCATAATCAGTAGAGATACTTTTAAAGAAGAGAATTCCCAGTTATTTCACACTAGTCTTGCCAACTAAGTAAATTCCATCCCTGAGAAAATTTTTGTAACTGAACCTTTACAGGGCCTTTATGTCACAATTTGAACAAGTTTCAACTTGCTTTGAAAAAAACAATTTAAAAACTCCCAACACTAATATAGATTTCCTACCCAAAGTTCCTTTCATAAGTGAAAAGTTCCATTTATTATCATAAACATATTTTAGATGTCTGTTGAATTAAGTAAATGTCAAGGAATGAAAAAATATTTCAATTACTAGAAGTGAAAAATTAAATGCTCCTTAAAATGGTTTAAGAGATTTTGAAGTTACACTCAAAAACAAAACAAAGCCATCCATCACTAGACAAATTTTCTTTTCCCCATCCACAATTTTCTAAACTAAAGCTCACTGTTTTTCTACATTCCCAAAAGACAGTATCCTATTACTTCATTAGAAGCCAAAATTTTCAAGGTTATCTGTTATTTCTCCTAGATGTTTAAAGCATCTATTCTAACCTACAAATACTTATTCTCTGTGAACACTTTCTTACTTCTTACAGTTTTCTAAGAAAAGCTGCTAATCAATGAGCCTCATTTACTGGCCATAATAGTGTAAAGGTAGCATCTGCTTATCCAAATACAGGCAGAAAAACATACTTATAAGCACTCAGATCACGGCCTTAAAATTGTGTTTCACATTTTAAAGTGATAACTAAATTATGAAATTTAAACAATGAAATGCAAAAGAATTTAATAGTGGTACAAATATTAAGATAGCAAATAAAATTTGAGATACTGCTAGCATGTAAGTGGGTAATTAATGCATACTGAAGACCAAAAACAAAAGTATTATTACAAATTCATGTTAATTCCAAGTATTTAATATTTTAATAGCCTGGAAAATAAATAACATATCTTGTTATTAACTAGTGTGTACCATAGTTGATTAAAAAATGAGGCATGAAACCAGAAAACCAAAGAAAAATTGTATAATATTATTTGCAAGAAGCAAAAAGACAGAAAAGAGCTGGAAATTATGACACTGAGGTAGAAAAAAAAATCACCTAGAGAACACAATTAATAATCTTTAGAATAGAAAAATTTAATAACCTGTTAGTTGCTTTACTATCATATGAAAGTTAATATTGTATTCAGGTTGGAAACGTACAAAATGCAGAGGTATTTTGAATGTAAAAGAATGTAAATTAGAAAACATCTAATGATTTAAAAAGACTCATCAGAAACACTGAATGAGCTACAGTTCAGCTATATTAGGAAATTAAGCACAAATATTAATTTTCCTAAAGAGTAATTAAATCTAAGAGCATGTTATTATTCATAGATTATCTTATTTAAGGAGATTGCTTAGTTTAAGGTTTCACAATTTGAAAGATAACATTACCAGTGTCTGAGAATACTAAAGAATTATGACAATAGTCCTATCACGTAAGAGTTAAAAAAAAAAAACTAGTCTAAACTGAGAAGATGGTTATCTATGCATACAAATATTTTTCATTTTAGAATAAGAAGCTCAATAAATAATTCCAAGTTAGAAACAAAATGTTATTCTTAATTTATTTTTATTCTTTCATTCTCACGTGTTGACAATTATTTGTCCATCTATTTCCTCCTGAAATAAAATGTCCTCTTTCATAAAAAAAAGTCCTTGAACGACTATAATTATTGAATGATATTTTCCATTATATATTAATAAATCTGATCTGACTCACAAAAAAATAACAGTCTTGGTTTCATATCTTGGCTATGAAGTGTTAGTCGCTCAGTCCTGTCTGACTCTTTGTGACACAATGGACTGTAGCCCACCAGGCTCCTCTATTCAAGGAATTCTCCAGGCAAGAATACTCGAGTGGGTAGCCATTCCCTTCTCCAGGGGATCTTCCCAATCCAGGGATCAAACCTGGGTCTTCTGCACTGCAGAGAGACTTTTTTGTTTTTACCATCTGAGCCACCAGGGAAGCCCCATCTTGGTTATATCCTTTCCTAAATTTGCAAGGATTTATATACAAAAATATTTTCTTTTCACTCTGACAACAATTTCCAACAACAGAGGAGGAGGAGAAATTAATTCTGAGTAAGACATTGGCAGTGTTTTATCGTGAAAGGTCTATACTGGGAATGAAGAACAAAGTGGAGTGGGATCATTGCAATCGTCAAACTAGGTTAGTAGAAAGGAATATTAAAACCTTGTTTGCAGTGTGTGCGTCTTTGCGTGTATATATATATATATATATATATATATATATATATATATATATATGTAACAGCTAAAAAGAAACACAAATCCAACCCACTTTTCACTGCTGTCAGGCCCACCAGACAAGATCTGCAAAAAGATTCTTACCTGAATAACAGCACTAAACCAGCAAGTATTGCCAACATTCTTTAGTCCAACAGGAGCTTTGTCCTGCCTTTTTCTATCATAAGGATTTCGAGAATCTCTCCAAACTTCAGTAGGTGTCCTCTTCAAACATGCTTTATTTTCCGCTATGCTGGCCTCAAGAACTCTTAAACAATGGGTAGAAAATAATGGTGAAAAAAATACAGCATTAATTTCGCACTGCACGGTAGAAAACAGCATACTATAAGGATTTCGATAAATTAAGGTCTAGACAATGCATTTGGAGAAGGAATACTTAACATTAAATTTACTCAAATGGAGGCTAGTTTTCTAGAACATAGCAGTGGCAATTGCTAATAGATCAAAACACAGGCAGCAGTTTTTGCTCAGAAAACAGATTTTAATCACAAAAAGATAGCATTACATAATAGGAAATAGATATATTAAGTTATATTTCAACAAATTAGAGGCTTAGTACCAGGAATATAGTACCTAGGCAAGTTTTCTGAAAAGTCATTGTACTGAAGTACATATTTACAATATATATAACAATTAGTTTTTATAAGAATTTCTTTGAATCATCAAGAAAATGAAAAATTGAAAAACACAGCACATTCATTCCTCTGAACATTAATTTCCTTTTCTATTTAAAAGAAAAGTTAAGGTAAATTCTAGGGTTCCTTTTAGTTCTACACATTCATACTCTATATCAGCTACTGAAAAATAAAGGGAGAGAATATTTATATGTTCACTTCATTCCCCAATAGTTTGCCTAGAGAAAAATCTACTGCAATAAACACCTACATATCAGAATAAGAAAAGATAAACCTCTTCAAAATAAGTACATCTACAGAATATCTAAAACATATCTAAACAAGGCTAACAGTAATGCTACTCTGCTTAATGGTGTTTATCTTGCTCTTAAGCAAGAAATGTTGCAAAACCCTAATCTCTATACACAAAGTAATCATGCATTTTGCCTACTCAAGACATGTGTTACTTACTATTCCAAATTATCATGAGTAATAGCCAAATATCTTAACTCATTTTATGTTCACTACAAAAATCACAGTTAGTATGAGTTTTTTCAACTTTTTGGCTTCTTGAAAAAACTCTCATTCATGCTACACTATTTTTATCCTAAAGATTTTGCTCTATTAGATCAATGTCAAACTAATACAGCTATCTTCCTTAATTATGGAGAAGAAGCAGAATATTTTGCATCTCCAACTTTATAATATGACCTTAGACACCGTGCATTAGATTCCAAATTAGTATTACTTAAAATAACTTATATGAATATAGAATAGAGTTTTTCTTTGGGAATGAATTAAATCACACATGGGGGTGGGGGGAGCAGAAAACATGATACATTAAAATGTAAAGGTCAAAGTAAACTCACATATTTAAAAATGAACAGTTTACACCTTTAAGAGGGATCTAACATTAGCAGGAGTATGCTCTGTTCAACTATCAGTGCTCACAAGGAACCGGAGCCCCTAGAGTCTTTTTCTCGTATTTAACAATAAACAGTGCTAGAACTCCTTGAAAGGTATTTAGTTAGATGATTGGGAACTTATTAAGAATATCAGCGTTTATCTGGAACATTCCACTCTAATCAAAACCAAGTTCTCAAGAACATAAAAGCGAGGTAAGTCAAAGAGCCAACTTGAGAGACTTTCTAGTATTCCTTGCACAATGTAGCATGACACAAGGAAGACTCAACTATACAAATTAAATTTGCACAAGGTGACCACTTCAAAAGAGAGAAGTTAACACATAGTATACAAAACGTAAATATAACACCAAAGTCTGTTTTATATAAAAAAGGTATGTTTAATCATTTGACTTTTATAAATGGGAATAATTTTCATTTGAAAACTCTGTTCCTTTTGTTACATATGTATATCTAGAAGTATAAATTAATGAATCTTATTTCTACATTGGTAATCAGAAATGAACAAACTAAAACAAGCAATAGGTTCTGGGAAAAGTAGCAAATATATTACAAACAGGAAAGAATTAGTGCCAGTGGTCATTTATTAGTTGGTGCAAAAGCAACTGCGGTTTCAGACCCTGAATTTTAAATCATTATAACTAGGTTCAAACACACCTATGTTAAATCAAAATAGGAACCATTACATTTAACACATTTTTGCCAATGAGAAATGTTTGTTTATTTCTATAGCACAAAAATCTTTGCTTCAGGATTCAACAAAGCATTTTCCACCTCCTGCTGGTTGTAGAAGTGTTTTCCCTGGAAAAAGATGTTGAGATGCTTGGAGAAGTGTAGCTGGTTGGCGAGAGGTCAGGTGAATATGGCAGATGAGGCAAAATTTCATGGCCCAATTTGTTCAACTTCCAAAGTTCTGTGACGTGTGGTCAGGCATTGCTGTAGAGAAGAATTGGGTGTTTTCTGTTGACCAATGCAGGCTACAGCTGTTACAGTTTTCACTGCATCTCATCAATTTGCTGAGCATACTTCTCAGATGTAATGATTTTCCTGGATTCAGAAAGCTATAGTGGATCAGAGGGCAGCAGATCACCAAACAGTGACTAGGACTCTTAGTACAAGTTTGGCTTTGGGAAGTGATTTGGAGCTTCTTCTCAGTCCAACCACTGAGCTGGTCATGGCAGGCTATCATCTAAAACCCACTTTTCATCATATGTCACAGTCCAATTGAGAAATGGTTCATTGCTGTTGCACAGAATAAGAGAAGACAACACTTCAAAATGGCAATTTTTTGCTTTGTGGTCAGTTCATGAGGCACCCACTTATCAAACTTTTACACCTTTCCAATTTGCTTCAAATGCCACATAACCACAGAACTGTCAACACTGAGTTCTTGGGCAACTTCTCATGTAGTTTTAAGAGGATCAGCTTCAATGATGGCTCTCAACTGGTCATTGTCAACTTCTGATGGCCAGCAACTGAGCTCCTCATCTTCAAGGCTCTTATCTCAAAGTTTTGCAAAACTTCCTGAATCACCATTGAACTGTACGTTTCTTTAGTAGTTCCTGGGCTACATGCATTGCTGATATTGTGAGTTGTCTTTGCTGCTTTACTACCCATTTCAAACTCAAACAAGAAAACTGGTCGAATTTTTCTTTCTAACATCATTTCCATATCTAAAATATACATAAACAGCAAGTAATAAGTCATTAGCAAAAAAACATAAAGAAATGTGCATTTTAATGACATATAAACTACATTTAAGAATGTATTCCAATATCAAATGGCAAAGTTCAACAATGCAAAACCACAATTACTTTTGCACCAACCTAATATAAAAGACAGAAGAGGCATCCAGCAACTGACTAGCACTGGTGGGCAGGTATAATAACCATTTTAAAAAAAAGAGGATTCTGCAGTATATTCCAGAAGCATAAACTAGTCAAAAGTCAAGGAGAGCTACACTCAATTCATAAATCTCCTAGATGGATGATCCTCTATCACTATGTTTTTAAACTTCTAGTTATAATAAAATACTAACTTAAAACTCCAGTTATAATAAAATAAAATAGAAATAACCCTTTTTAATACCAATACATCAGATCACTTGTATCATAATAACCAGGCAACAGGTCACGTAGACATTAGTTATGGAAAACTTCAGAAGAGTTGATTTCTACAAAATACACCCAATCTACAAAAATTAAAATCTATACATAAGTCACGTGAAGTTAGTAACAAAATGAGACTTGGCCTCAAGACAACACTGAGTAAAACTAGGTCTCCTTCTACCCATACCTGTCAACAACCCATTCCAAATCTACAATTCAGACTGCTCTGAGGTAACAATATTCTTCTAATTCCAGATCTAGTTAAGATTACTAAAAACTAGAAGGTATTATTTTTAAATATTTCAATATAGTCAATTCAGTCACCCTTCTCTTCAGGCCCCTCCCTCTAAGAAAATACATCTCTTAATTTTTATGGTGGGAAATTTATGGCCTCAAATGTATTTTCTAGGACTGAGCAGCTTACCTGAACCTTTTTTCACAAGCTAGGAGGGAAAGAAAGTCAAAAATATAAACTGAAGATATCATTTCCCCAGCAATCCCATGGATCTTTTTTTCTACAAAGGAAAAATTGGATACAAACTGTAATAACTGAATAGAGCTCAAGATAGACACATTCTCTGCTTCTCAAAGTGACGTAAGATGTAAAAAAATGTTTAAGTATATGTGCATGTGTGAAAATGAAAGTCGCTCAGTCGTGTCCGACTCTTTGTGACCCCAGGGACTACACAGGCCATGGAATTCTCCAGGCCAGAATAATGGATTGGGTAGCCTTTCCTTTCTCTACGGGATTTTCCCTACCCAGGGATCAAACCCAGGTCTCCAGCATTGCAGGTGGATTCTTTACCGGCTGAGCCTTAAGGGAAGCCCTTGTGTGCAAGTGTATACATAATAAAATGTATATAATTATATATATAACTGAATTCAGTCATATGGTAGCACTCATCATATAATAAAAATATGAGTTGTAAAGATATAGACTTATAATTCTCCATATGTATGTGTTAAGTCGTTCAGTAACATCCATCTCTTTGCAACCCTATGGACTGTAGACCACCAGGCTCCTCTGTCTATGGGATTCTCCAGGTGAGAATACTGAAGTGGGTTGCCATTTCTTCTTCAAGGGGAGTAGACTATTGAGGGTCTCTTTTTTTTTTTTTTTATTATTGTTTTTGCCATACATTGTTATGATATCACCATGGGTTTACATATGCTTCCCCTCCGGGTCCCCCCTCCCTCCTCCCTCCCCCCCGGGAAATCTCGCTGCACCAGTCCCGAGCATCAATCCTGGGCTGGCAATTGATTAGACACATGACAATTAACATGCTTCAATGCCCTTCTCCCATATCATCCCACCCTTACCCTCATCCACAAAGTCCACAAGTCTATTTTATACATCTGCGTTCCTTTTGTTGTCTCCCATGTTGGGTTCTCATTACTGTCTTTCTAAATTCCATATATATGTGTTAATATACTGTATTGTTGTTTTTGCTTCTGGCTTACTTCACTCTGGATAATGGGCTCCAGTTTCGTCCATCTGAGTAGAATTGCTTCAAATGAATTTTTTTTTAATGCTGAGTAATATTCCATTGTGTATATGTACCACAGCTTTCTTATCCATTCGTCAGTTGATGGGCATCTAGGTTGCTTCCATGTCCTGGCTATTGTAAACAATGCAGCGATGAACATTGGGGTGCACGTGGCTCTTTCAATTCTGGTTTCCTCGGTGTATATGCCCAGCAGTGGGATTGCCGGGTCATATGGCAGGTCTATTTGCAGCTTTTTAAGGAACCTCCACACTGTTTTCCATAGTGGCTGTACTAGTTTGCATTCCCACCAACAGTGTAAGAGGGTTCCCTTTTCTCCACATCCTCTCCAGCATTTATTGCTTGTAGACTTTTGGATGGCAGCCATTCTGACTGGTGTAAAGTGGTACCTCATTGTAGTTTTGATTTGCATTTCTCTGATAATGAGTGATGTTGAGCATCTTTTCATGTGTTTGTTAGCCATTTTTATATCTTCCTTGGAGAAATGTCTGTTAAGTTCTTTGGCCCACTTTTTAATTGGGTTGTTTATTTTTCTAGAATGGAGCTGCAAGAGTTGTTTGTAAATTTTTGAGATTAATTGTTTGTCTGTTGCTTCATTGGCTATTATTTTCTCCCATTCTGAAGGCTGTCTTTTCACCTTGCTTATAGTTTCCTTTGTTGTGCAAAAGCTTTTAATTTTAATTAGGTCCCATTTGTTTATTCGTGTTTTTATTTCCAATATTCTGGGAGGTGGGTCATGGAGTATCCCGCTTTGGATTATAGCAGAGAGTGTTTTGCCTATGTTATCCTCTAGGAGTTTTATAGTTTCTGGTCTTATGCTTAGATCTTTGATCCATTTTGAGTTTATCTTTGTGTTTGGTGTTAGAAAGTGATCTAGTTTCATTCTTTTACAAGTGGCTGTCCAGTTTTCCCAGCACCACTTGTTAAAGAGGTTGTCTTTTCTCCATTGTATATTCTTGCCTCCTTTGTCAAAGATAAGGTGTCCATAGATGCGTGGATTTATCTCTGGGCTTTCTATTCTGTTCCATTGCTCTATGTTTCTGTCTTTGTGCCAGTACCATACTGTCTTAATGACTGTGGATTTGTAGTATAGCCTAAAGTCAGGTAGGTTGATTCCTCCAGTTCCATTCTTCTTTCTCAAGATTGCTTTGGCTATACGAGGTTTTTTGTATTTCCATACAAATTGAGAAATTATTTGTTCTAATTCTTTGAAGAAGACCTCTGGTAGCTTGATAGGAATTGCATTGAATCTATAGATTGCTTTAGGTAGTATACTCATTTTCACTATATTGATTCTTCCAATCCATGAGCACGGTACATTTCTCCATCTGTTTGTGTCCTCCTTGATTTCTTTCATCAGTGTTCTATAGTTTTCTATATACAAGTCTTTTGATTCTTTAGGTAGAAATACTCCTAAGTATTTTATTCTTTTTGTTTCGATGGTGAATGGGATTGTTTCCTTAATTTCTCTTTCTGATTTCTCGCTGTTAGTGTATAGGAATGCCAGGGATTTCTGTGTGTTGATTTTGTATCCTGAAACTTTGCTATATTCACTGATTAGCTCTAGTAATTTTCTCGTAGAGTCTTTAGGGTTTTCAATATAGAGGATCATGTCATCTGCAAACAGAGAGAGTTTTACTTCTTCTTTTCCAATCTGTATTCCTTTGATTTCTTTATCTGCTCTGATTGCTGTGGCCAAAACTTCCAAAACTATGTTGAATAGTAGTGGTGAGAGTGGGCACCCTTGTCTTGTCCCTGATTTCAGGGGGAATGCTTCTAGTTTTTCACCATTGAGGATAATGTTTGCTGTGGGTTTGTCATATATAGCTTTTATTATGTTGAGGTATGTTCCTTCTATTCCTGCTTTTTGGAGGGTTTTTATCATAAATGGATGTTGAATTTTGTCAAAGGCTTTCTCTGCATCTATTGAGATAATCATGTGATTTTTATTTTTTAATTTGTTAATGTGGTGTATTACATTGATCGATTTACGAATATTGAAGAATCCTTGCATCCCTGGGATAAAGCCTACTTGATCATGATGTATGATCTTTTTGATGTGTTGTTGGATTCTATTTGCTAGAATTTTGTTGAGGATTTTTGCGTCTAAGTTCATCAGTGATATTGGCCTGTAGTTTTCTTTTTTTGTGGCATCTTTGCCAGGTTTTGGAATTAGGGTGATGGAGGCCTCATAGAATGAGTTTGGAAGTTTACCTTCATCTGCAATTTTCTGGAAGAGTTTGAGTAGAATAGGTGTTAGCTCTTCTCTAAATTTTTGGTAGAATTCAGCTGTGAAGCCATCTGGTCCTGGGCTTTTGTTTTTTGGAAGATTTCTGATTACGGTTTCAATTTCCATGCTTGTGATGGGTCTATTAATATTATCTATCTCTTCCTGGTTTAGTCTTGGAAAGTTGTACTTTTCTAGGAATTTGTCCATTTCATCCAAATTGTCCAGTTTATTTGCATATAGTTGCTGATAATAGTCTCTTATGATCCTTTGTATTTCTGTGTTTTCTGTTGTGATCTCTCCGTTTTCATTTCTAATTCTGTTGATTTGGTTCTTCTCCCTTTGTTTCTTGATGAGTCTGGCTAACGGTTTGTCAATTTTATTTATCTTCTCAAAGAACCAGCTTTTGGCTTGGTTGATTTTTGCTATGGTCACTTTTG
>ML664170.1:8211988-8282598 GCA_007570785.1 Antilocapra americana | reverse complement strand
GCTCTCTGTCGTCCGCCCAGCAGTTGGGGAGTGGGGCTTCTCCTCTCTCCCGGCCCGGCTGTTCTGTTTTCTCGGCGTGCAGCTGAGCACTCCTTCTAAGGTGTATACAGCACCGATCTGTCCAGAATCCCCAGAAGTCTTGGTTAGCCTCCCCGGGGCTGGGTTGGGTTATGCCCACTGCTCTCAGGCGGGGGTTGGGCCGGTCCGCAGCCCTCAGCTGCCCAGCCTCTCTGTTGACTCCTCACCGCCCTTTGTTTTGTGCCCGGACCTGGGGGGGAGAGGGAGCTTTTCCTGGAAGGTTAGGTCCCTCAGGCTGCTCCGTTCCCTGAGCCCGCGGCCCGCCCCTCCCTGAGCAGGAGCAGTCTGCTTCGGCTGTGCTGCTGCTCTCGGCTGTGCTTGTAGCTAGAGACGAACCTTGCAGGGCTTAGCTATTAATCTGCTTCTGCTCTCAGCTATATTGCTCTCCAAGATCCACCGCAGATCTGCCAGAGAGAATGCTCCCTGGTATTCAGAAACCTTTCTCCTCTTTTTTTTTTTTTCCTCTTTATTCCAGACTCCCCTTCCGGGACGGAACCCGTCCCCAGCTCTTTGTCTCTCCCTCTACTTTTTTTTCTTTTCTTTCTTTTGTCCTACCTCCTCACGTCGGCACTGGGTCGCCTCTCCAGATGCCCGATGTCCTCTGCCAGCATTCAGTTCCTGTTTTTTGGAGTTTGCTCGGCCTTTAACAGTTCTTTTGGTATATTTATTGGGGAGAGAGTGTTCTCCCCGTCCTATTCCTCCGCCATCTTAGTTTCCCTCCGAGGGTCTCTTGGATAGCAAGATCAAACCAGTCAATCCTAAAGGAAATCAATTCTCAATATTCACTGGAAGGACTAATGTTGAAGCTGAAACTGCAATACTTTGGCCACCTGATGCGAAAAGCCAACTCAGCGGAGAGGACCCTGATGCTGGGAAAGACTGAAGGTAAGAGGAGAAGGAGACAACAGAGGATGAGATGGTTGGATGGCATCACCAACTCAATGAACATGAGTTTGAGCACACTCTGGGAGATGGTGAAGGACAGGGAAGCCTGGTGTGCTGCAGTCCATTGCGTCGCAAAGAGTCAGACATGACTGAGTAACTGAACGACAAGCACCACCACCTCCATGGGATATTCTAGACCCAGGGATCGAATTCATGTCTCTTGTGTCTCCAGCATTAGCAGGTGGGTTCTTTACCACTAGTGCTACCTGGGAAGCCCTATAATATTCCTTAACCATGTGGTAATATGGTAGAATTATGGTACCTAAAAATGGTGGATGAAAGAATGCCATGACTTTGTGATCTCCTTGATTTAGAACTTATATTCAGTTTTGTAATCACTAGGGACTTACAACATGCTCCAGTAGGTTTCCTATGTCTGCCCTGCAGCTTTTAAAGGACCTTGTAAAACACATTTATTACACTGCACAAAATTCTTAACCAACCAGTCTCTCCTATCAGCATCAGAGTATAGAAACATGGATTAGTTTCATCCCTAGGGTATACTTGGTTAAAAAAAATGGAGGTAAACAAGTGTTTGAAATATAATGCTAGATATCAAATGTTGCTATCTCTTTGCTATTATTATTACTGTCATCTGGCAAAAGCCCAACCTCTAGCCCAAATACGAGCCCTCCAATCACAAGTTCTTGTCCTTTTCGAGAGCCCAGTTCTGGAATTATGAATATAAATTTTATATAAACCAAGTCCTCATAAGGGTTCATTCCTGGCCTCACCAAAGTAGAGCTAATGATTCTACCTAGACTTTAAAGAGAAAGAGAGAGAATAAAAAAACAACACTGCAAATCTCAGAGCTCAGAAATATCTTATAACAAAATGTAGCATACTGAGAAAGGCAACCCCCAAAACCAACCCCAACTAGAATCACCTTACCTTCCCAACACTAGTCATGACCACGACATTCAACAATAGAAAAAGATGACAAAACATTTTTGCTGTCTCTTTTCCTTCCACACATTATACTGAAGGAATATTTAAAGAACTTACTTGTAGTAAACGTTCCCATTCCTAGTACTGATTTTGAGGGCTTTTTTGTGTGTGTCTATTTTTATTTAAATCACACTATAGAAAACATTTCACTTTGATCATTCAAATCCATTTTGAGCAAGCAACATACTGGAAAATTTGTATGTCATTTAAGCTACATACATCAACTGGAAAAAAAAAAATAAAAGAAAGGTGGAAGGGAGGCATAGAAGGTGGAAGAATCATCTACATTTACTTTAAAAACAGAAACAAAAAGAACTTGGTATTTTGACTGGGATCACATTAAATCTATAAGTCAATTTAAGGAGAGCTAATCAGTTTTACAATCTTAAATCTTTCAATTTGTAAAATACAATATATTTCCGATTATTTTCATATTCATTAATGTCTCAGTGTTATCTTCTTCTTAGAAGTTCTTGCACATTTCTTTTTTATTCCTGGTCTTTAATAGTTTTATGTGTTATAAATGGTAGCTTTAAAATTTTTCTCCTTACCATTCTTTATTATACATAAAAATATAACTTTTTGTATATTATCAATTAACATAGCTAAATACATTTTTTCCTGATAAAAATATTTTATTGAGAGGTGATTTGTATATAACATACACAAACCTTGTACAGTCCAGTGAAATTTTTACCAGTGAAAACACCTATGTAACCACCACCCAGAGCAAGATATAGAAAATTTCTATCATTCCCAAAAATTCTCTCATGCCCTTTTTCCAACAGTGTCCTCTCTAGTTCTCAGATAATCAGCATTCTGACCACTTCTACCACCATAAATTAGTTATGCCTGTCCTTAAATATCATGTAAATGGAATCATACAGCAGTTACTCTTTTGCGTCAAGCCTCTTTCACTCAACATGTTGCTTTGTTATTCCTCCACAATTTTTTAAAGTATCTGGAAAATGTTTTCCATTACACTGCTTTGAATTCCACTGTGTGAATGTACCACGACTGTTAACTATTCAGTTCTTACAAATATTTGGTTGCCTACAGTTTTTAGTTATGATTAATAAAGGCACTACGCACTCCTTTCTAAAGGGTCTAGACCTAGGAGTGGAAACATGGACTATGCTAAGTCCAAGCATAATACATATTGAAATACACTAGAAATTTTCAGTTTTCCAAAGTGGTTATACCATTATACATTCTTACCAACAATATATGACACTTTCCAATTGCTTTACATCCTTACCAATATGTGGTATGTCAGTCTAATTTTAGCCATTGTTCTGGCTGTACACTGAAGGCTGTCCTTCAATGAGGTGATCCACCACGCTTGCACCAGAGATTACCACTACTGCTGTAACCTATCATCATATCCCACAGAGCAACTAGTCCACAGTCATTTACTGAATACCAGTCAAAGAACTCAGTGTTTCTGACACAGAAACTGCATGCTGGATATGTAACTCCTTCCAAAAGCAGATCCATTTCTCCAGTGCTAAGCAAGCTCTTGCCCACTCCTCACAGGCTGACTACACTGGCCCTTTGATCACCTCCAGTCTGCATTCTGACCCTTCTCAGGACCATGAGTGGTGCCTCACGGTTGCTGACAATTTTTTGAGTTACAGTTTTGCTCTCCCAGTTTGACTGGTCATCTCATGCCATACTCTTGAAGTCCTTGAAACTAATGTTTCATATTTTCCACTTTTTAAACTTGTAATCTGACAATGGTATATCTTTTATTATAAAAGTCACTCAAAAAAGGAATGACAGTCAAAGAACTGGATGGACCTTCTATGCTCTCTACCATCCATGGACACCTGGTATTGCTGAGCCTTAAAATTATCCTTACAAATTCATTTCAAAAGATTTGTAATTGCCCCACTCACCTACGCCTGTTCCAAACATCTTCTTAAGGCATTCAACCCTCATAACTGCTTCCTAGGTATGATCAAGACGAAAAGAGTGAGAGTTACAGAAACCTATAACTTTCAGGTTATAGGTTTTTAAAATTCAGAATCCTGCCCCAACCATTCCTGGAAATGTTGCTTTTTTCTTTCCCTAATGACAACTCTTAGGCCGTCCTGGTTGGTAAACCCTCCAAGTGGCTCCCAAACTTAATTTCAATTCAGACACCTAGAATTCTTTGTTGGACTGAATGATCTTAGAGTGTAAAAATCCTGATTACTTGGATGAGTGCACTGCTCATCCAGCTCCTCTACAGTGGTCCATGTAAGCTGAAACGGGAGGTACGAAGAGGATGCACGTGTGTGCATGCTAAGTCACTCAGTCATGTCTGATTCTTTGAGACTCCATGGACGGTAGCCCGCCAGGCGGCTCTGTCTACAGGATTTCCCAGGCAAGAACACTAGAGTGGGTTGCCATGCCCTTCTCCAGGGGATCTTCCCAACCCAGGGAATGAACTCGCATTTCTTACATCTCCTGCACTGGCAGGTGAATTCCTTACCACTTGTGCCACCTGGGAAGCCCCATGTAAGCCAAAGTGGGGAGTACAAAGAGTCTGTGTAAATTTTACAAAAATGTTATTGTTTCTCTTGTATCACCAGTCTTGGTGAAACCTCAGGTACAAGCAGGAAATCACTGGGGAAAATAAGGTAAAATTAGAACTACGGGAAAGGAACACACCGATTTTGTAGCAGTGGAGGCACTACAACCACCCTCCATCTGTGAGTATGGGAGATGGTAGATCCATGAATATGAGAAACATTAATAATTCTCTGTCTTTCAGAAATGACTTTAGAGCCCTAATGAAAAAGAAAAACACCCTGGTAAGGCTACCCCATACCATAGAATTCTGACAGTTATTTTCCTTCCAATCACTGAAAATCATTTTTCATTATTTTCATGTGTCTTATTGCCATGTAAATTTGCATAATTTGTCACTTGCACTGTCACTATTTTTAAGACAATTCTTTTTTCTCTAAGAAATTTTAAGATTTTCTCAGTCTTAAGTGTTCTGGAATATCACTATAATGAATGTAGGTGTGAGTTTCTTTTAATTTTTCTAATGGAATTTGTAGACTCATGAAATTATAAGTTATCTATTCACTTCTAAAAAACTTCTGTGATGATCTCTTTAAATTCTGCCTCTGACTCATTCCTTCCTCTCCTTCGGTAACATCAATTCATGTATGTTAGACCTACTCATTTTATTTGCCATGTCATTCAACCTTTCTCCATATTTTTTATCTTTTTAGCTATCTTTTACATGTTGGGTAATTTCTTCTCATATAGCTTACAGATTACTAACATATTCTTTAGCTATTTCTAATCTATTAAACTTGTATTCCGTTTTTTTCTTTTTTTTAAATTAATTCTTATTTTCATTTCTAGAAGATATTTTCACAGTTCTTTTTCAAGTAGAGATTTACTGAATTACTAAAGTGACACAAATTTCTGCTGTACAACCATGGCACAACTTCTCAAGGACAAATCTCATCACCTCCACCAATACTCCTCAAGCCAAGAGAACTATCTTTGAAGTATTATAGGCATTTTGGAGAGGGGATACTTCTGATTTATCCGTATGGTAAATGTCATCCACCGACATAACCACTGTATGAGGGCAATGATTTTTCTATTAAAGCTTCCCACCTACTTACAGACAATGGCCTTTGATTTCCTTTTCCCACACTTTACAGAGATATCAAAACTGAAGCTCAAGTTTATATGCACAAGCAAATTTCATCATATCAAAAAGTGAATTTCAGCATTTCCAACTTATTTCCTTGGGTACGTTCTTTCACTTTGATTTAATCTGATTACAGCCCTTACTATCTGAACAACTCTATAATACTTTCAAGAGATCTTAAAATATTTTGTAGCCAACAGAAAAAAGCAACACGTTTTGGTTGCTTACACTAGAAAATTTGTTTTAGTCTACCATATTTCCAGACACAGTAGAACGCATGCTGTTTGTAACAATTTTAACTATAACCTAGCCCTACTTTCTACCTAACTTACTCAAAGCCATTTCACAAAGCAACCGTTTTCACAACAAATATGCCTAGCATAAGCTAGCCACATGCAATTTACTAACAAATTTCAGCTATCCAGACTCTACTTGTTCCCCGACTGAGCAGTAATAAATATATCCAATCCTGACGTTAAAAAGTAATTATATTAAGAAGTACACTTTTAAAATGTTCAACTTAAGAAATTTTACCATGAAATTTATGGGTGCTGAAACAGAGGACTCTATGATGTAAAAAGACAAGTTTTAGCATATCTAGTTATACACAGTAACACAGTATTCCAAATGTGTGAATTCATATTAAAGTATATATACTGAAATACAATCATGGTCAAATGACTCTGGGGTTTTATTTATAAGATTTTGTCATCAAAAAGTTAAATTCACTTTTAAAAATATTTTTTAAAAAATATATGTTTATATATATTTTACCCTTTGAATTTAGAGCCTTAAGTCTTAATAAAATTCACTGGAATACTGTAGTTGTCAAATGTTATTAGAATGCTCATCTTCCCTCATTTCTAATGTGATTTATAAATATGCTTATTTACTGCATGTCACATTAACATTTTTTGTTATCTGATATTATAAATCCTACACATATCAAGAAAAAAATTACACTGTACAATAGTAATTACTCCTACTTTAACAGAGTATAATGTCATGTAAAATTTTATCATATAACACTATACCAAGTCTCTATAATGTTATCTACAATAAAAATACTTGCAAAATATTTACTATTTAAGGGTATGTTAAAATTAAAAGATCAAGAATAAGAAAGAACATTATCTTAAAGAGATTTTTTCCATTTAGACAAAAATTAATATCTTAAAAAATATATAACATAGTGAATGTAAAAAAGATTAGGAATAATATAAACTCCTTCACTTTCAATTTTTTTAACCTAATTATTATATGCTATTTTAATTACAAAACACAAGATATAAAACTACTGATACTAACCTGGTATATAATCCTCCAGCCTTGTTTCTATTTATGTAGTAATATAAATCAGTATGTACAAAATTATACATGTACTTTAAAAAATATTTGTATCACAGTATATGAGCATACTAAATCACTTCAGTGGTGTCTGACCCCTTGAAACCCCATGGACTGCAGCCTGCCAGGCTCCTCTGTGCATGGGATTCTCCAGGCAACAATACTGGAGTGGGTTGCCATGCTTTCAGCTAGGGAATCTTCCTGACCCAGGGATCAAACTCAAGTCTCTTATGTCTGCTGCATTGGCAGGCAGGTTCTTTACCACTAGTACCACCTGGGAAGCCATATATTACATTTAATATCTCTTTTTCACATAATAGACCCTCATTCCTCTTAAATATGAATTTCAACTGATGTATTTCATGTTTAAAATATTTCTTACAAAGCTTAAGTATTATCAAATTTTATAGTTATTCAAGACAATTATATCAATTTCAATTCATGTTTATAAGACAAAACCTAACTTGATAATTTCTCCAAATCCTTCAAAAAATCAGCCTAAATAAAATGACTGAAAACAGATATGCACTTTTGGTTTTCATTTAAAATTACTGGCATTAAATGATATTGGCTACAGTTAAAGAAGAATATGAATTTTAATTAATTCTTACCATCTTACTATCTTACAAAACAGTTTCCAAAGTAACATTTAGAGACATTAAAAGGTATTACTATGAAAAATTATGTGCCTTTGCTAATAAGCATAGCATTTTGAGACATCTCCTATCATATAGTAATCTCAGATTACTTAGAAATACACTATTAAATACTGTATCAAGGGAAATTATCTGAGAAAGCTGGTACATTCTGCTACCAAACAACTCTGTTAACAGGGAGAAGAACACTGCAGTCCTAAGACTCATCATAGCTGTGTACCTTTGGAAAATCATATAACTTCTTCAAAGATAAATTTCTTCCATAGTAAGATTAAATTGCCCCTGGCTCCAAAGAGTTGTGTAGATGATTATAGCTTGTTATAATTTAAAGTTTGTTTTTTTTAAACCAAACTTATTTAATTACCTTTGGTGGATCAAACTGTTTAAACAGCTTTGATAATTAAATCAAAAGATGCATTTTATCACACTTCTTGGAATCTTGCTCATTTCTTTAAAAAACAAAACAAACACCTATGAATATACTATCATATTAAAGATCAGAAGTAGGCAAACTATGGCTCATGGGCCAAATCCAACTGGCTGTCTATGTTTTTGTAAATCAAGATTTACTGGAACACAACTGTACTCATTAAATTATGTATTATCAGTGGCTGCTTTTACACTATAATGCTAGAGTTGAGTAACCACAACAGAAACCAGATGGCCGACAAAGCCTAAAATATTTACAACTGGCATGTTACAGATAAAGTCAGCTGATCCCTGCTATAAATGACTATAAGTTGAATTGGACAGTGAAACCAAAAGGAGTTAGGGTAGGAAAAAAAAAAAAAAAAACTCAAAGTAATATTAAAATATATGCTTAAATTTAATGGCTAAAACTGCCACTCCAAAACTAAATCTAAGATTCAAAAGCAATTAGATCTAAAATATAAACATTCTGGTTATATAAACTATAACAATAATACTGAAGTTTACTAATAGCTTATTTAGAATAATAAAGTATATCTTTGTGCCTCTTCCAGTTTATTATTATTTCTATTATAAATAGTACTTATATGTATACAATTGCATTTTTACCTGCTAATGGCTTGCTCCTCATCAGTTATTCCAGTCTCCCTGAATGCCCTGTTTGATTCCGCCAAACTCAAGGCAATTGCTCTCTGAAGATCATCTTTATCATCTCCAGTAAGATCAATCACATCTGAAAAGCAAAACTATGTTTCTCAAAATTAAGTCAAACAAAATAAAAAGTAATTCCAAATGGAGATTTTATACCCAATATACCCTTTCAAATCAAACCCAGCACCAACTTAATTCTGAATAGGAACCTCTCCAAAGAGAATGCAAACACATTTTAAATTGGTTATACTTTGAAATTTAATGTTCTTCCCTATAAAACTAACAGCATAAATATTTTTCCTTAGAGAAGACTCAGTACTATGAAGTCTCTGATTAAAAGCTAATAAGCAGAAAAACTGCTAAAAACAGGTTCTATAATAGCAAAAATTGAAAGCAACAATTAAACATTTACACTTAATGCTTTCCGAAGTTAACCCACATATACATGTTACAGTTAGTCCATACAACCTAGACATTTTTATAATCATAAAATAATTAAATGAGCTCTCAAAGTTATGTTCCAGAAACTAATTGACCATGCTGTTGTTTAGTCACTAAGTCATATTCAATTCTTTTGCAACTATATGGACTGCGGCCTACCAGGCTCCACTGTCCATAGGATTTCAGGTAAAAATACTGGAGTCGGTTGCCATGACCTCCTCCAGGGTATCTTCCTGACCCAAGGATTGAACCCAGGTCTCCTGCATTGCAGGTGGACTCTTTACTGCTGAGCCACCAGAGAAGCCCGATTGACCATATATACTTATATACACTTTTAAAGTCTGAAAGAATATATGAAGCTGTTAACAATGGTTAGTTCTGAGAAGGCGGATTAGGGGGAGAAGAAAGTATAAGGATCTCTCGCTTTCTATTTTGTGTTCAATGCTTTTCGTGTATTTATAAAAAGAAGTTTTCATTTCACAAAAATAAAATATACAGTACCAAATGAAATGTTTTCTTCAGTGAGAATAAAATAAAATAGTCTTGATGCTGTAAGTATTCTTTCTCAAAAGAATAAAGTCTACAGCTATCACCACATTCAGAAAAACTGCTCTGTAATCCAATTTACCAACATATATCGATCTATTTCCCTAACCCCCAAAAAATTAATTGGACCTCTATTATCATTTAAACAATGGCAGACCATAACATTTTGCTAAGTAGAGGATTACAAACTAATAGGATGAGAAAGAGAAAGAAGTATAGCTATTACTACCTTATCTTTGCATCGCTGGGATTATGCTGGTCAGTATCTTGGACAAATTTTATGTTCATTTTGTTTATTTGTATTTGAGACATGTTAAAATCATTTTTTTTTCCTTTGTAATCAGAGTATTACAAGAGTGAAACAAGAAAAAGGAGTAAGGAGGGGGACATAAGGTGTCTGCATTCTACCATCTGAAAATGCAGTTAAAGGCCTCAGTTGTGTCTGACTCTTTGTGACCCCATGGACTATACAGTCCATGGAATTCTCCAGGCAAGAATACTGGAGTGGGTAGCCTTTCCCTTCCTCAGGAGATCTTTCCAACCTGGAGATGAAACCCAGGTCTCCTGCATTGCAGGCAGATAGATTCTTTACCAACTGAGCTATCAGGAAAGCCCAAAGTGAAAGTGAAAGTCGCTCAGTTGTGTCCAACTCTTTGTGACCCCATGGACTATACAGTCCACAGAATTCTCCAGGCCAGAATACTGGAGTAGGTAGCTCTTCTCTTCCCCAGGGGATCTTCCCAACCCAGGGATTGAACCCAAGTCCTCTGCATTGCAGGCAGATTCTTTATGACCTGAGCCACAAGGGAAGCCCATCTAGCTAAGGGTTATATGTAACTACTTAAAAAATTTTTTCATACTTAGTAATAAATAAAATACATCAATAGATTCAAAAGTCTACTTCTATTGTTATATACATTCTTTCCTCCAAATAGTAGCTTATAAGAATACTAAAAATATAAGAAATAACAGTTGACCATAGATTTTTTTAAATTCCTTAGACAGTATAATAAAACCTTATAAAAGCACAATAAAGCAAAAGTTGCTCAGTCGTGTCCAACTCTTCATAACCCCATGAACTATACAGTCCATGGAATTCTCCAGGCCAGAATACTGGACTGGGTACTTGTTCCTTTCTCCAGGGGATCTTCCCAACCTAGAGATCGAACCCAGATCACCAGCATTGCAGGCAGGTCTAAAAAAATTCAATCAAGCAAAATGTAGAACAGTTATAGACAACTGCAATGAAACACCTGTCAGCATGCCAAAGGATTCATATGTCTGGTTTACAAGTCCACCAAATCACAGCTGTAGATGGATGGTGTCACCGGCGGGTATCATCCTTCAGCCCAGCTGAAATACTGATTAAAGAAGCTAGAACTAGACAGGCATGAAATGGCCTCATAAAAATGGGATCATGGTCATTAAAAATGACTAAAACTTGGGTGACTAAAGCAAGAATAATAAAGTAAAGAAAATAACTTGAAAATCACAAAGAATCAAACAGGTTTGAAGGACTTGATCAATTAGCCCCTCAGACACCACTGTCTCACCTTCCTAGTGTGCTTTCTTCAACAACAGAAGCTGAAAAGATTAAAACAAACCAACTTATTTTCCTGATTCACTTGTAGTTACAGTTTTAGATAAATTTAGGCTCCACCAATCGGATATACTAGCATGAGATGTGAAAGGCAGCTATGAGGAGGAAGGCACTCTCCTGCTGCTTTTGGCTGTTTTTTTTTTTTCCCCAGCATGACTGAACAGATGTGAGCTGCTCCACAGTAGCAATCCAGTTTCCAGCTTCAGGATGTCGAGAGAGAGAGAGAGAGTAGAAGTAGTAACCAGACTTTGTGCTCCAGTGTTCAGGCACAGCTTCGTGGCAGTTACCTAATCCTGGCTGGCTCTCCCTGGGCAACAGCTATAGAGCTATGTTCTCAACTGTCCCACAGGCAGTCTCCTGATTCACTGTCTCCCTGACTGTGGCAGATGGAGTAGCTTCACTGGCTGGCCAGTCCTGCAAGAATCTGGGAATCATTTCAGAAAGCTGAGCTAGAGATCCTTCCTCCAGTGCTCCCACCAATTTTTTTTTTTTTTTTAAACAATCTAGTCCCCTGTATTAAATTTCTTCTTTGAAACTATCCAAAGTGTTTACTGTTTCACAACTGACAAGTAAACTAAGCTGGCTAGAGCAGAAACTCACTTAGAAATAGCAACAAATTATATTTTGAGCTTTTCTTAATTCAACAATGGTAACTCCAGAAACACAAAAGCAAAAAGTAAGGCAAGATGCTTTTAACCCTAGTTCATAAACAAAATAACTGAAGTTGCAAGAAATGAAATCTAATATTATAAGAATAAAAGAAAGGTAGACAGGCTTCAAATTTAAGTCCTCAATTATTATATCCAGTGATCTCCCCTCCATACTAGCAGTACCCAAGTGTAATCCATGGATTCTTGGGGATCCCCAGTGACTCTATAAGGGAAGGGTCTACAAGGGAAGATCCCCTGAGGAAGTACTTACTTACTCTATAAGTAAAAAATGCTCTCATAAAAAATGTTATGATGTTATCTGTCTTTCCTACCATGGTCACATTTACAGTGATTATGCAAAACAATAGGCATTAAACCACTGTGTTTTAGCACAAATCAAGGCAGCAGCATCAAGTTATATAAGCAATCCATTATATTACAACTACACACACTCACAATTCAAAAAAAAAAGCCAATCTCTCTTAAATCTTTAATAAGAGAAAACTAATTTTATGAAATTTCAAACATTGTTTTACATGGTCTTTTACTTCTATGTGACAAAACTGGACACATGCATAGAAGTTCTGTTATACATGCAAAGTATGCTGTTGCTAAAGGAAAAATCACTAGTGCACTGCTTGAGCTGCAAGTTGAACTCAATGAATTTTTTCATGGAGCACGATTTTTACTTGATATTACAACTGATAAACTACAAACTATGATTATTCAGACATCAGTATTTGACAGACATTTCCTCAAAAAAAGGAGCGGGGAGCCCATCACTTGAGTGACAGGAACATCTTTTGTTCTAAAGAGATGACATCTTGGTGGGCTCTAGACTGCCTTCAGGATGGGTCAGAAAGACTAAGTCATGATGAGAAGCTTGCATCTTGGAGCCCCATGCCCCATCCTCTAGGGAGATATATATGAGGGTCTGGAGATTAAGTTAAGAAACAACCAAGCCTATCTGATGAAACTGCCATAAAAATTCCCAAGTGCAAGGTCTGAAGAGCTCCCAGGTTGATGAACATATCCATATGCTGGGAGGGTGGTACATCTCAACTCGACAAGGCAGAAACTTCTGGCTTCTGACTTTTCTAGACTGTGCTCTATACACCTCTCCATCTGGCTATTCACCCTTTATCATAGCCTTTAATATAATAAACTAATAAAAAGTGTTTCCCTGAGTTGTGAGCCATTATAGCAAATTATCAAACTTCAGGGGGTCACGAGAACTCCCAATCTGAAGCCAGGTCAAGCAGAACACAGGTAACCTGGGGACCCACTACTTGTGACTGGTGTCTAAGGTAGGAGTTTTGTGGGACTGAGAATTTAGAATGTGGCGTCTGATGCTAACTCCACATAAATGGTGTCAGAATTGCAGAAGACCCAGCTGATGTCATAGAACTGGTCATATATAGGGGAAAAAACCCTCATATATCTGGTATCAGAGGAATTAAGTGTGAGCAGAGGAAGAAAAAAGTATGCTAGGAAGACTGGCTGACCAGACTATCGGCCCTTAATTGAAATTCTGAGATTTGTTCCTTTAAGCAATGGAGAAGGTTTAGTAGAGTTTCACTTTAATCATAATTTTCTCCATAATGTTCATAAAGCTTCTTCTTTTCATAGGTTTTTTTTAGAACAATACAGCCATACAGCAATACTGAATTATTATATCCTGAACACGTATCAAATACATATGATTTTAAGAACAGATATTAAGAAAGTCAAATGTTATTTTAATAATGATTGATCATAAACCTCATCTCTTCCTATAGTACAATGATTTCTGTAAAATATGTAATGAGCTATCAATTTCACAATGAAAAATAATCCTCTATGATTTTCTTATGTGCTTCTTCAAAAAGGAACATAACAAGCTTTCAGTTCAGTTCAGTTGTGTCATTCAGTCATGTCTGACTCTTAGCGACTCCATGGACTGCAGCACGCCAGGGTTCCCTGTCCATCACCAACCCCAGGAGTTTACTCAAACGCATGTCTATCGAGTCGGTGTGCGATCCAACCATCTCATTCTCTGTCATACCCCCTTCTCCTCCTGCCCTCAATCTTTCCCAGCATCAGGGTCTTTTCCAATGAGTCAACTCTTTGCATCAGGTGACCAAAGTATTGGAGTTTCAGCTTCAACATCAGTCCTTCCAATGAACACCCAGGACTGATCTCCTTTAGGATGGACTTGTTGGATCTCCTTGCAGTCCAAGGGACTCTCAAGAGTCTTCTCCAACAGCACAGCTCAAAACCATCAATTCTTTGGCACTCAAAAGTCGGATACGACTGAGCAACTTCACTTTCACTATTCGCTTTCACGTGTTGGAGAAGGAAATGGAAAACCACTCCAGTGTTCTTGCCTGAAGAATCCCAAAGATGGCTCAGCCTGGTGGGCCACCATCTATGGGGTCCCACAGAGTCAGACTCGACTGAAGAGACGTAGCAGCAGCAGCAGCTTTCTTTAAAGTCCAACTCTCACGTCCATACATGACTACTAGAAAAACCATAGCCTTGATTAGATGGACCTTTGTTGACAAAGTAATGTCTCTGCTTTTTAATATGTTGTCTAGGTTGGTCATAACCTCCCTTCCAAGGAGTAAGAGTCTTTTAATTTCATGGCTGCAGTCACAATCTGCAGTGATTTTGGAGCACAAAAAAATAAAGTTAGCCACTGTTTCGCCATCTATTCCCCATCTATTCCCCATGAAGTGATGGGACCAGATTCCATGATCTTAGTTTTTGAATGCTGAGCTTTAAGCCAACTTTTTCACTCTCCTCTTTCACTTTCATCAAGAGGCTCTTTAGTTCTTCTTCACTTTCTGCCATAAGGGTGGTGTCATCTGCATATCTGAGATTATTGATATTTCTCCTGGCAATCTTGATTCCAGCTTGTGCTTCTTCCAGCCCAGCTTTTCTCATGATATACTCTGCATATAAGTTAAATAAGCAGGGTAACAATATACAGCCTTGCCGTACTCCTTTTCCTATTTGGAACCAGTCTGTTGTTCCATGTCCAGTTCTACCTGTTGCTTCCTGACCTGCATACAGGTTTCTCAAGAGAATAGATCAGGTGGTCTGGTGTTCCCATCTCTTTCAGAATTTCCCACAGTTTATTTATTGTGATCCACACAGTCAAAGGCTTTGGCATAGTCAGTCAAGCAGAAATAGATGTTTTTTCTGGAACTCTCTTGCCTTTCTGATGATCCAGCAATCAGATGTTGGCAATTTGATGTCTAGTTCCTCTGCCTTTTCTAAAACTAGCTTGAACATCTGGAAGTTCATGGTTCATGTATTGCTGAAGCCTGGCTTGGAGAATTTTGAGCATTACTTTACTAGCGTGTGAAATGAGTGCAATTATGTGGTAGTTTGAGCATTCTTTAGCATTGCGTTTCTTTGGGACTGGAAAGAAACTGACCTTTTCCAGTTCTTTTGCCACTGCTGAGTTTTCCAAATTTGCTGGCCTATTGAGTGCAGCACTTTCACAGCATCACTTTTTAGGATTTGAAATAGTTCAACAAGCTTTTGTAGTAAACAATTTCTAATTGGCAAAAGCCAACTACAAAAATTTAGCCTTTGTAAAAAATCTATCCAGTGCCACCGGACAACCTTGGTAAAACACTAAGCTTTCTTTCAACCAATCCTCCTTTCAGTATTAGAATAAGTGTGAACGGAATTCAAGGCCACAAGCATGTTAGTGTCAGCTGAATAACATTGTAGAAAAATCACAGTACAAAAACCTATGAACAGCACTCTCCAACATTTCAAGACTGCCCAAAATAAAACATTTTTTTCCTGTAAAGTCAGAAACAAATATATCAAAACATAATATTCACCTTAATAAATCCTTCTAAAAACTTACACACCAACTACCAAACATTTCTCTGCTAACTCCGAAATACAGAAAGCCATCAACTTAACAATAAATTAGACTTCAAATGCATACATCATTTATCCTTCATAATTCATTTTCTCGTGAAAATAGTAAATAAAATGACATGAGGAGTCCAAGTTAGTTCAGAAGAGCCAATTTAGCCCATAATCTAACAGAACTACAATATATGTAACATTGTAGTTACATCTACAATTTAAGATTTTGATTTAGGTGGGAAGAAAGTTCTTTCATTATCTGCCTCACCTACATAAGGCTAACCCTATGTAGGGAAACACTTAACCCTTATGTAAGGGAAACATTTTTCTTTTTTTTTTTAAGCCAAGCTTATCCTTACCATCAGCAAAGATTTCTAGGCAGAGGAGTGATATGAATAGAAAGAACTGTTTGGGAAATTAAGAATTAAAAGTGCTGAACAAGTGTTTGAGAAGAGTTGTAATAAGAATATGTACCAGGGCAGAAAAACTGAAGGAAAAAGTAGGCACATAAACACTGACAGAGAAACACTGAAGAGGAATGTATTCACATAAAAACTGACAAAACTGCAAACTACATGGTGGTTCTGGGAGATGAGGAAAAGCTGGAGGGAAGGAAAAAAAAAATCACCAAGCCACCAAAAGGAAGGGGACACCCTTAAAAGAAAAAAAGCAAAGATGAAGAAAGAGATCATAAGCAGCTGAAAGGAAATGAGGAAATGACCATTCTCAGCCTCACTCTGCTTCAACCACTGTTGCTGTCGTCACCACTCACCTCCTGAGCCAAAAACACTCCTGCCTCAAGGCCCCAGCCAGGGCCACATTTCCCTTAGATACCCTGGAGGTTCAGCCCCTCACTCCCTCAGGCATCTGCATAAACGAGACATTCCCTGTCCAACCCTCCATCTAAAATCCCACAAGCTGTGTCTGAACTACAAACTCATCCCTGTCACCCTCTCTCCTTCTACTTTGCTCTGTTCTCATAAACTTGCTACTACCAGACATTTTTTATTGATTATTTACCATCAGTCTTCTCCCTATGTTAATGCAGACACTTCTTGATATTTTTAATGGCCTAAAAGATTACTTGATTTGTATTAGGAAATCAATAAATATCTGTTAAGCAAATAAAGGTTAATATCTAGACTGGAATAGAAATAAAAATTGATAAGTGATCTTCATAGCGGCACTAGTTAGAATACTTGAGAATGTCTATTTCATCCATTGAAAACTTTTTCCAGATAAAGGACAAATAGCATAATAAGGTGTCATGTTAAAAGAATATTTAAAAGCAAGAAGACCTAATAGAAATTGTGCTGCTCACTGCACTCTCCCATTCTTTTCCAATCTTATCGTTGCTAAACTCAGATTCTCCAAAACAGTGATGTCCAATAAAACTTCCTGTGATGATGGAAATGTACTGTTATCCACATAGCCCAATACAGTAGCCACTAGTCACATGTTGATGACTACCGCCCATTTAAAATGTATCTATGGCAACAGAAAAACTGAGCTTCAGGATTATTTAAATTGATGTTAAATTTAAGTTGCCACGTGTAACTACTGGCAACTGTATTAACAACTCAGTTCTAAATGGTCTTACTCTGTTTTTAATAGTTGCTGCTAAATTTATAACAGCAGCACTGTTAAGAAAAGGGATAATATAGGAGCCATATTCTGAGTTTGTCATCTATTTCATCATGTTTTCTGACTCGGAAAAAATTAAAAATTATCATTCTGTATTAGTCAACAAAAAGTGCAAATGCCATAGGTATTGTTTTGTCCTGAAATTACAGAAAATAAAGTTATACAAGCAATTCTACAGTGTTATGTCTAACACAGAATGTATACCTAACTGCATCTAATCAGCTACAAGTTATTTGCATACCACTGTAGCATCTTGTTTGTAGGCTTAACTGACTTTTGGTGCATCAGGCATTATGCATTAGAAATCTCTACGGAAAGAGATTTAACTTCTATTTCACTTTTTTCTTTCTGCAGTTGCTTATTTAACAAATTTCATGAAAGGTAAAAATTATCAGTGTTCAATTAGTAAATCCTAAACTTCTCAACGTAAGTGATTTACCCTCAGTATGGATGAGAGCACTAGACTGGAACCTGTTTATCATTTTTGCTTTAAATTTAAGGAAAAAAAATCAATTTTGGACTAGTCAGGCAATATAACCAAGACTAGAGTTCCAGGAAAGAACTTCAACATGTTTCTCACTTTCTGTGCAATCCTTACCAAATAATTCAAGTTCTTCTGTAAAAAGAAATATAGCAATTTTTTAAAAAAGTACAATGCTTCTGAATTTGTGAAGGGTCTACCCCTTGACACTCACTTGAGTGTGTTATACTAATTTCTCTAAAACTTAAATCAATATGTGGCATTATTTTCTGTGTTAAAATTATCTACCCAAATCCCTCTTATCTTTTGATCCATACTTTGATTGCTCAATTGTAGCACATCTTGTCCTGGTGGACATATACTGTTTTTTTCCTGTTTTAAAAAAGTTCAAAAGAATTTCATGATCAAAACAGAAAGAATATTACTATTTGATTTCAAATTGGTCAAAAGCCTTGTGTGGTCATGTATATGACAGAGTTTGCCATGACACAAAAACTTCACACAATCTCTTCTCTGATTATTAAACACACCTATGATATCTCAGTATCTTGCACTGTTTCCTAGTCTTCTTTGCATTTTTAGTTGAAAAATTCCTAACACAATCATTCTACTTCTCATTTAAGCTGGAGGCAGGAGGCACTCAATTGACAATTTACAACATCCAGTCTAAACAGGGGATAAAAGTAATTTTAAAATGTGCCTCAACTATACGCTAACAGTACTACCAAAAAGTTTTTTGTTTTTTTTCCCCCAGAAACCAACTGTTATTTATTTACAGCTTGAAATGTTACCAAAACAATACTTCTTAATTCCTTATTATGCAGAGTACAAGCTTTCCTTGAAATCTTTCCTTTTTCTCTCAAAAATGAAAAGTAAAAATACACTGAGGCCAATAATTGCCCTACCAACTACTGAAAATGAAATTACTTCTTCAATATTAAAGTTCACAAACATTATGTTCACAAATATGTGTTCTCCTCTCAAATGACATAATTTGCTTTCTTTTCTGATGTACTTGAGTATATGAAAATTTCCCTACCACTCCAAATGTGACTTCTATGGAACATTAATTTGAAAGCTAAATTTTTCTAGTCATCAAAAAAACATGTTTAGTTCTTCTAAAAAAGACCTTTAGTTACAAGTTTTATTCTAGCTTATAACAACAAGGAACCATTACGTATTTAGCATTAGAGACTTTTATTCCAAAACATAAATGTTTTGTCAGCAAGGTTTGTTTACACCTTAGCCCTGTTTATAACAGATTTTACACTTACAAAAAAAAAGAAAGAAAGAAGAAATTGAAAAAACAAAAACCCTTGCCATTATTTGGAAGAATTAAGTTCAAGTATGGTCAATTTTCAAGTAACAAGGCATTTCACATAAAATTGAGAAAATGCTCAAAAGGTTTTTATCTAGAACAATCCTTTGAAAATTTCCTCACACTCTGATCACTCCAACACTCCACACTCCTTTAGCACTTACACTTTTATTCAAAAAGAGGTCTGCATTAAAAAAAAACATATATATATATATATTCACTTACATTTATTTTCTATCCTTTTCACATTTAACCACTCCTTCCAAGAATTAAAAATAAACAAGAGATTTCATTTTTCCCCAGCAATTATAGCATAGTAATTTAAAGAATCTGCTAAATACATGACATGTACTTACTTTCTCAGTTTTAAACCATGTAATACTATTATGACATGACTAAATTTAAATGCTGAATCAAGACTATTTCCTAAAGGCAGTCGTACTTAAAAATTTTAAAAAGATGTAATTTGTTAAATGGAAAAAAATTATTTTTACCTCATGAGCTGTATTTTCCCACTTTGATACTAATACTATTACAGTACAATCACCTCACTATATTTTTACAATTTTTTTTCTCAATAATCTCAAACCAATTTTATGAATATACTATACAAATTATTCAATTATTAAATATGAGTTAGCATTCTGGTTAAAAGGATAGCACAGTTCATCAATAAAGAAATTAAAACAACAAGCAATTTGTTCAGTAAGATAACAATGAGATGAAACCAGAAACTCCATCTCTCTATCATTTCTTTCAAGGGGAATATAAAAGCACTTAGTGCATACTTTTCAAGAGCTACACACATACACACACACACACACACACACAAATTTTTTTCAATTAACAAATGAGACACACACTTTCTGAAATCACGTTGCTTTCTCCCTAACAGCACCTATTCAAATCCTTCATTTTGTCCATAACATTTTCACTACTCGTCAAAAGTCTTGAACAGGTGTTAACATATGGCTTAGAGTATTTTCTAATTTTCACACAACAAATAAGGTTTCTTTTTTATGACAGTCTTATAATCCTAATTCTTCCCTGCATATGTTGTCTCATGTCACAAAGTCTACCACCTATATTGAGTTCATAGCTATCATTCTAAAATCTTTCCATCCTTTCAACTAGAACACTGAACCATGTCTACTCAACTTCCTGTTTCTTTCACTTTAACCAGCTATCTTCTGTCAAAATCTTTTTTCCTTTTTCTACCTAACTTCATTTTCCTCTCAAGTTTCAGAATCTTAAAAGATATGAAATATTATTCTCACATATTAATTCCTTCTCTGTTTACACTACTATCTTTTTTCTAACTTCTTGTAACAAGTTTCTCAATCTTGTTCAAGAGAACTTTCATTGATTTCAAAATAGCTTTTTTACACATATTATCAAAAATAACTCAACAAGCATTTTTTTGAGAAACCATGACATCCTAGTATAATGGTGGGACTATAGACACTCTATTGCCCTGTTAAGTTTACACTTTGGGAAGCAAGAAAGGCACAGCCAATAATTTCAAAATAACACAGTACTCATTAAGACAGAAGTACACTCTGGGTGTTAAGGGGAAACACTCAGTTTAACATAGAAGCTAGACAAAAATACTTTCAAGCCAGCAGTTCCTGAGCAATGTCTTAGAGCCCCAGAAGAAATCAGACTGGTGGTAAAGGCTAGAGGGGATTCCAGACAGAAGTAACAAGTGTAACGACAGGAGAAATTAAATAGCATTGTGTGGATGAGAACTTCCAAGCTACTTTCCATTATTACAGTGTAAACTGAGAAGAGGAAAACAGTGGAAAGTGAAGTTAGAGATGTAGGTAGGGGCCAAAACACAGTTTGTCTTGAACTTGGACACAGCAATTGAGTCTGTCTTACACAAAGCTTCTGCCATCACCTATTATCTGTGTGAGATAGGAGTATCCCAGCTTTGGAGACACATGACCATTTGTGAAGCAAAAATACTAAGATTACCTTGAAATTCTGAGATTAAAATGCTGTATCAACAACATTAAACAGCATTTAATGCCAATCAGTAGCTATAAATATCTATATGAATGGGATCTTTCTGGCTATTTCCTAACTTTAAGAACATTTATAAACAAAATCAAAAAATTCTCTTTAAGGACAAGTTAGTAACCACACTTTTCAAATCCAGAATGCACAGAAATACCTACATTTTATTTAATGCAGTTACTACATCATAATGAGATAGAAATAAAGATTTTTTTAAAAAAAAACTCAACTATGTAACCATAAATTATTCATATTATGAAGAAAAATTAGAGTCCTGTGTAAAATTTTCTGTATGTTCATATGTGCATATGCATGTTTATTTATTTTGTTCTGCTGTATAAACCTTCTTCCAAGTTCTTTATTTTGGAGAGGGCTTTGAGTTGATGGAAGGAAAATTCTGTTAAACAGTAAATCATACCAGTAATTAAAAAAATACTTTACCTTCAAAAATACTACTAAGGTCTCTACCAACACTTAACATCTATAAAACAAATGACTGTGCTCCATTTAAAATTCTAGAAAATTTTTAATAATAAATAACAACTTTAGATGTTCCATATTTTAAAACAATACTATATGAAATGTTTTATGAAAGAACATATAACTTAAATATAATCTTTTACTTCCAAACTGGAAAAAAATACAGCAGCTAATAAAAACATATGCACCTTTAAACTACAAGAGCCAAAGCTAAAGTCATTCCTTTTTTTGTCCTTCACCTCTGCTTAAACAAAACACAGCCCCAACAAAAGTTTTCATTACATTCTAATTAAAATATTAAGAAAGAGAAGTAAACTTACTTGTATCTGCTTGGCTGCCCACACTGATGTATCTATCATTGCCAGGAAGCGCTGTTTGGTAGTAAGTCGTTTCCTCCTGCTGAGGGGTCTTGGCATTCTTTGCAGTAAGGAAAGCCACTGCTAGCTCCAAGTTTCCATTACTATCCTTCAAATATCAAGAATAGAACATCAAATATTTTGTAGTAAGTATATATTTACATATGATTTATGTAATTTTCTCCATAACAACACTAACAGTAAAAATCATTTTCAGATTTAAAATTATACTGTGATTCTTAATTTTACAATATAAATTCACTGTAAACACAGTATACTCTATCAGTAGTAATTCTTTTATCTATTAATTAAAACTAATATAATGCAAAAAAATCAATTCTATAAATGATTTGTTTTCCATTAGTTTTTTATATCTGCTTAACAAAAGTCCAATCATAAACTTATACTTCAAAGCAAATGAACAAACTAAAAAATGTTTTCTGGAATTTGCTATGTAAGACTGAAAAAAAATATTTAAAATAGTACTTCAGCAAACAAGAACAATAAGAGATATTCTCTTTAATATTTATGCTGAATGCCTACTTAGAGGCAAACTAACAAGCAAGTGTCAGACTCATAAGAAGAAAACCGCATGAGTGGCCTGAAAGCTTGATAGAGAGACACACAGAACTCCACAATACTGCGGAGATGAAAATTCTACCCAAATTAAATACATAACTAATATTCTAAAAATTCAGAAGAAAAACAGATGCTAAAAACACTAAGAATTTTTGACAGCAAAATCATGAAAGAAACTTGCCCAGTTACCTCTATATTCTCTCTACAGTTAACAATAAATACAACACTAGCTCCATGACTGCTAATTGAAACCACATTATGAAATCCAGGTATTAATGAAGCTATCTTTGTATCAAAGGCCAGAACACATAATACTGTGGAAGCCTTCAGAAATTTAGTTTACAAAGTTTAACTGGAAGCCAGTGGAAGGTTCTGGACAGAAATGACATGGTATGACTTACATTTTAAAAGAATTACTGTGGGTATATGTGGGGAATCGACTATAGGAGAGAACCAGCAGAAGCAGAACCCAATATTATTTGCTATCATATTAAATCTGGGGAGGGATAAAAAGAGAAAGACCAGGATGATTCCACAATTTGATGTCTGAGCAACTGGAACAACTCACCCCAACTCCAATTCTAATAGCCTTTGAGGAGAGAAAACAGTAGGAGGGCACCATGGTTTTAAACTCTGTTATCTGTCCAAACTGTTGTTAGACTCTTAAATGACTCATTCAAAACATGAGTTTAACATAGTCTATAGTTTGTAACAAACCAGACGTAAAACAATTTTAACAACAACGGCTAACATTTATTGAACACTATCTAAGGGCCAAAAAACGTGCCAAATGCTTTCCATATACTCCCTCATATGATAATAATGATAAACTGAATGCAGCAGGGATCTATACAACTTGAAGGTCACTTACTTTGAACATACAAAGAGATTCTCAAAATAAAAGTGCTAAAATCAATCAATGACATTGTGGCTCCCAAAAGTAGAGACTGTGTCAGTATAATACTGAGATAATCAACCCATTATTAAACATTTTACAAATTTATACTGAGGAACAATTAAGATTTAAGTACATTGTTTTCTCCCCTAGATACTGGTAACTGAAACAAGTTTTAAAAAAAAATCATGGTGACATAACTTACCTCAAAGGAAATGTGGACACTACTTTAATTTTTTATGTTTATTTAATTAAACATACTCTACACATTTCCTAAGTTTTAAAAAAAAGTAAGTGAATTCTCCAAATTTGCCCTGACAATGTAATGAGTCTAACCCCAGACTTGGTGATACAGAATGTGAAAGGCCATTTCTGAAAATAGATGTGGAATGATTGTCATATTTAGCAGAATAAAGAACAGACTGGCAATCATCTAAACATCATAATCACAAAAACTGAAGTACGACATTTTTGCTTCCGTCCCAGCTACTTAGGAGCAGCTTCATAAACCATGATTTAAAATGCTCCTAACAGTACTGGCTGATCATTTTCCTGATGGAGGAAAAAGCTGATGCAAAGCTTCCAGTAAAAGTAGAAATTATGTGTGGTACTGGGAGCAGGCTGCTTGGTTTCTATTACAAGCTACTCCACATGTTAACTATGTGATCTTCAGCAAGTCATTTTAACCTGTATCCTTACCCTTTAAAAGGGGGATAAAAATAACACCTACTTCAAAGTTACTAGGAGGAGGAGTTAGCCACACAAAGTACTCAGAATAGCACCTAGTACTCAAAGTGCTTAATAAGTGCTAGTTATTACCACTACAATGATGATGATTATGATTACAACCATTCAAAAGATAAATTATTTCTAGAAACAAATGAAGAACTTCTGGCTCCAAATCAAATATAATATAATATTGTCTCTCAGAGCAACGTGCGAAGGACTGAAGCTGTATGTGTGCCTACAGTAGCACAACTGCTGTACTGTTGATGCTAGCCTTTAGCTAACATCTATAAATACACTTCAAGTGGAGTTCTAGTTCTTGAATATTTTTCCTTCATTCACTCTCTTTCAATCTGCATATCCGTGTGATCTGACTCATCCGGGTGCCTTTCAGTGGCAATGAGTATATTTCACAAGATACAACAAAAATCATGCCCTTTTTTTGTGTATAATCAAACAGTTTGATGTTGAATGATCTTAACATTCAATTAACTGAAGGTTAGCTGATTTATATCTCTCCTTCCTAGAAGAAGAGAAGTATCCTTCTGATACTGTATTAATTTTCTTCCAACTCCTCTTTTTCTTCTATGCCACTCTACTCCTCCCATCCTCAATTAAACACTAAAATGTCTCTTGAGTAAAACTGGCCATTAGTATTTGGGAGTCATATCACTCCATTTTGCATAAAAACTGTTTCACGTGGAGGGAGGTCTTCTTTCACTCCAAGGCATCATGGAATAAGGGTGCTGAAAGCTAATGTGCTCAAAATTGCAGTATGTTATGTTAGTTCAGTTCAGTTGCTCAGTCATGTCTAACTCTTCGTGACCCCATGGACTGCAGCATGCCAGGCTTCCCTATGCATCACCAACTCCCGGAGCTTACTGAAACTCAAGTCCATCCAACCATCTCACCTTATGTTGTCCCCTTCTCCTTCTGCCTTCAATCTTTCCTAGCATCAAGGTTTTTGCAAATAAGTCAGTTCTTTACATCAGGTAGCCAAAGTACTGGAGTTTCAGCTTTAGCATCAGTCCTTCCAATGAATATTCAGGACTGATTTCTTTAGGATGGATCTCCTTGCAGTCCAAGGGACTCTCAAGATTGCCTTCTCCAACACCACAGTTCAAAAGCATCAATTCTTCAGCTCTCAGCTTTCTTTATAGTCCAATGCCATGTTAAGTAAGGCCTTTACTTTATAAAAGTTCTTCCCTGTATCTATGGTACTACCCTTCATGTAACTAAAAAACTCAACTTTCCAGTATGGTAGGAGGTGGAGATTAGGGTGTAACAGAAACTGTTTCTCATGAAACAGAGGCCATACCTTCAAGGCTTGCTGTAGAATCTGAGCATCATTAATCCCTGTAATTTCTCGTAGCTGATTCAGAAACGTCTGCTGGTGCTGTAAGAAGGGAAAAATCGAAGTGTTATACTCTGAAATCTTAAAATGTACAAAGACAAGAAAATAAATGACCTTTGGGAAAAAGAACAAAAAACACAAAATAGAGTAAAAAACAAAAGATACAGAACTTGAGAAAGACTGAATAAATTTCATTATTTTAGGAAGAATGAACCACACTGCATGAGTCCTTATTCCATTTTCATGTTTCTAAAAGCTGATTCTTCACTGTCTGATGTATGCTGCCCAATAAGACAAGGAGTGATCTCTGTGACAGCTAAACCTAAGAAGAACTAAAGGAAACAGGTATCCACTGGTGTTCTTTAACTAGGGGATGAGACTCCAGAATGAACCTGAGACAGCCCTATCAATCTCTCCCTGCCCCTAAAGTCAACCAGCATCCAGGCATTTATTATGTACGGAAAAAACATGCCTTTGGAAAGCAAGCCGTAGGTGGATATATTACACTGGGGGATGACTAAACCACCACACCCTATTCAAGGGGGGGAAAAGAATCACCTCATTCTCCAATCTGTCATAAAAGATCCAAAATAAAATTGATTTTATCATTTTACCCCCATCTGCTTTGTATATGTATTAGTTACTCAGTCGTGTTTGACTCTTTGCGACCCCATGGACTGTAGCCTGCCAGGCTCCTCTGTCCATGGAATTATCCAGGCAAGAATACTGGAGTGGGTTGCCATTCCCTTTTCCAGGGGAACTTCCCAACCCAGGTATCAAATCTGCATTTCCCAAATTTTTTTGCAGGCAGATTCTTTACTGTCTGAGTCACTTGGGCCCATCTGCTTTAAATATGTTTATCCTCTATTGATCTACCATACTCTACTAAAGACAAAAATAGGTGGGACAGGATTCTAATACCAAAACTCTTCCCTAAACTTCCCTAATTAAGAATATGGTCCTCCCTCCATCTCTACATTTCTTAATACAAGTTCCCCAAAACTGAAGACAGAACCATGAAATAGAGAAAGCTCAATGGGTGACATGACATGGAAAGCAAGTCCTCACTAGAATAAAAGGATCTTCTGAAACCTTGTCTTCCCACTAAACATTCTCATATGACATTTATTAAATGTCACTCTATACTTCCTCCTCTAGCATCCAGTCCAAGTTCTAGATAAGATACAGGGCAAAGGACAAAGAGTGTCTGCTAAATGATTTCACCTTCTTTAACAAGCCCCATGTGCCTCATTCACTGAGCAGAACAAAGTCATGTCATGTGGTCCTTCATGGTGGCAAAAAAGGTTGAGAAATATTTTTCAGTTAGGCAAAAAGCTCCACTTCAAATCTGTTGCTAAGGGAAAAGAAAAGAACGAAGAATGTACACTAAACCGCCACCGGCAGTATCTGCTATGACATCAACAAATTTTAATTTCCATAAAAATCTTACTAAAAACTGAGATAACTGAGACTAAAAATAGAATACATAATAAGGTATATGAACAAAAGTCATATAAACAAAATAGTTAAATAAAAGAACTGAACTGCTGAATTTAGAGTGCTGAAATATGAGAAAAGTAAAATCCTCTTTAGACATGCCAACTTTTCTACTTTCATTTTAAAAATTACCAATAGTGGAACCACAACTAACTTACACAATACCCAACATTACAAATTAAACATGTATACAAATTATACAGAAATTCTCTTTACCTAATTCAGCATTTTATTTTAGTGAACATAAAATACTTGAAAGATTTTACAAGCTTGTTTGTAACCACCCACACCAGCACTCCAAATCCTATTCTTTACATAGAATGTAATTTTCCTCAACTTCAAATTATTCAACTGTGTATCAGGGAAAGATTTCTGAATATCCCAAATAAATCATTTGTACAAATGATGTTGGCTATTATTTCTAATGCAATTAGAATGGAAACAATGCAAATGTCCTTCCACTAAAAAAGAAGTTCTAAGTTGTAATGTGCAAAGCAATGCCCTGAAAAATTTATCAATAAAGAAGATTCCCAGACCCCACATCCAGAGATTGTGATTCCAGAACCATCTGGATCTGCTAAGGGATCTTCATTTTTAGTAAGCATCTCAAATGAGTTTGATACGGATGATCCTAGAAGCATGGTTTAATTTAAACAAACTGTATTATTAAACAGCAAATATATAATCTATATATGTTAATCTTTACAAATCATATTAAGCTAAGATTACAAAAATAGTGTCTATGTTAACGAGTACAAGGTAAGACATAAAAAGAATATAAAACCCAGAGAATTTTCCAACGCCTGCATTAGACTCCTAATTCTTCTCCCATCTCTGTATCCACATACTTTGCCACTTCTCACTCCCTCCCACTAGCTGTTGCTGTTCAGTCGCTAACTCATGTCCAACTCTTTGTGACCCCATGGACTGCAGCACGCCAGGCTCCTCTGTCCTCCACTATCTTCTGGAGTTTGCTGAAATTCATATCCATTGAGTCAGTAATGATACCTAACCATCTCATCCTCTGCCACTCCCTTCTCCTTCTGCCTTCAATCTTTCCCAGCATCAGGGTCTTTTCCAATGAGTTGGCTCTTTGTATCAGATGGCCAAAATACTGAAGCTTCAGAGATATATTTCCTTGCTGCACTGATGACGGGCTTGGCCATGTGACAAGCTTTCATCAATGGCATATTAGCAGACATGAAATGTGCTTGCATGGTTGGGCTTGCCCTCTTGAACATGTGCAATACATTAAGAACATAACCTGGGTGGCCCACATGCCCCAGAAGAATGAGCCCCATGAGAAGAGCCACCTCAACCAACCAGTCTGAACGTGGTAATACTGAGACTGTCACTGACTTTTTGTGTGGTCTGTTACAGCAATAGGTGACTACAAGTGAGTACAATAAGAATACTCAAATAAGAGCATTTTATATAGAAAACCAACATTTAAAACTTTGTTATCATTTGGTGTGTTTTGTCCATTTTTCACAATAATGTCAGCTAACTATCCTAACAAAATTATTCAGGTGCATGTCTAGCGTCATTCTCGATTTCATGAATTTTGACCGAAAGTGAAAAAATCAAAAGGATTAGGATGAGAAAGAAGGCTGACTGGGAAAAAGAAAAGGTAAATGAATTTTCTTAACTAGGCAAGAAATGGGAACAAGATCATCAGAGGTAAGCAATCAGAAAATTCTAAATTTATGGAAGAAAAACCACCTCATCTGTCAAGTTCTCCTATTTGCTATTGGCATCTTCCAGCTGTGCCTTTTTCTATCGTGGAAAATTTGCACCTTTATTTCCTACAATCTTATGATTTTACTGCTCTTCTTTCTGTTGTGATTAAGGCCTTGGTCTTCTTTCAAGATTTGCATCTTCTTATTTATCAAACTTCTGGTCCTTGAAACACCCTGATCCTTAACTAAAAATGTCCTGTCATGTGGTTCTCTCTTCTTCAACTAACGATCCAAAGTGGACCTAACAGACTATCATTTCCAGAATTCCTTTCCTGAGCTGAGGTCTTCCTTGTATAAATTTATTATCTACTACAGTATAATTGTACTCATCTCACACGCTAGTAAAGTAATGCTCAAAATTCTCCAAGCCAGGCTTCATAATGCTCAAAATTCTCCAAGCCAGGCTTCAGCAATACGTGAACCGTGAACTTCCAGATGTTCAAGCTGGTTTTAGAAAAGGCAGAGGAACCAAAGAACAAATTGCCAACATCCACTGGATCATCAAAAAAGTAAGAGAGTTCCAGAAAAATATCTATTTCTGCTTTATTAACTATGCCAAAGCCTTTGACTATGTGGATCACAATAAACTGCGGAAAATTCTGAAAGAGATGGGAATACAAGACCACCTGACCTGCCTCTTGAGAAACCTGTATGCAGGTCAGGATGCAACAGTTACAACTGGACATGGAACAACAGACTGGTTCCAAATAGGAAAAGGAATATGTCAAGGCTGTATACTGTCACCCTGCTTATTTAACTTATATGCAGAGTACATCATGAGAATTGCTGGGCTGGATGAAGCACAAGCTGGAATCAAGATTGCCAGGAGAAATATCAATAACCTCAGACATGCAGATGACACCACCCTCATGGCAGAAAGTGAAGAACAAAAGAGCCTCTTGATGAAAGTGAAAGGAGAGTGAAAACGTTGGCTTAAGGCTCAACATTACGAAAACTAAGATCATGACATCCAGTCCCATCACTTCATGGCAAATATGATGGGGAAATAGTGGCTGACTTTACTTTCTTGGGCTCCAAAATCACTGCAGATGGTGATTGCAGCCATGAAATTAAAAGACGCTTACTCCTTGGAAGGAAGGTTATGACCAACCTAGACAGCATATTAAAAAGCAGAGACATTACTTTGTCAAAAAAGGTCCAACTAGTCAAGGCTATGGTTTTTCCAGTAGTCATGTATGGATGTGAGAGTTGGAATATAAAGAAAGCTCAGCACCGAAGAACTGATGCTTTTGAACCGTGGTGTTGGAGAAGACTTGTCAGAGTCCCTTGGACTGTAAGGAGATGCCACCAGCTCATCCTAAAGGAGATCAGTCCTGGGTGTTCATTGGGAGGACTGATGTTGAAGTTGAAACTCCAATACTTTGGCCATCTGATGCGAAGAGCTGACTCGTTTGAAAAGACCTTGATGTTGGGAAAGATTGAAGGCAGGAAAAGGGGACGGCAGAGGATGAGATGGTTGGATGGCATCACTGACTCAATGGACATGAGTTTGGGTAAACTCCAGGAGTTGGTGATAGACAGGGAGGCCTGGTGTGCTGCAGTTCGTGGGGTCACCAAGAATTGAACATGACTAGGTGACTGAACTGAACTAAACAGTATAGGAGATGGGTGTAACCTGCTGACACTGCTGAATCAAGAAGGGCAAGACACAATGTTCAGAGATTCAGTTGTTTGCAAACTCCAGAGGAATCAGTAAGCGAAGAAGCCAAGACTATCTACAGGCCTTCAGATTTCTTCCTTGGTGTTATTTTTACTGAGTGAATACATCCTTAAGTACCTACCACGTGTAAAATCCAGTACTGCGCACTTCAAGGAGAAGAAGGCACCAGTAACTTCAATTAATGTATGGGTCAGTGTTTCACAGAATTCTTTTCTTCCCCTGTTGATCCTGTACAATACTGGGTCTGTTAAATCTATTTAAGTAAGACTACAGCATATTTAACATTGGTATAACTACTTGAAAATGCAAAAAAGGATCACTGACTTAAGGCAAAAAAGAGTACAGGCATTTATTATGCTCTTGCTGCATGCCAGACTGTTAAGTGCTTCTGGTATATAATCTCAAATAATATATGCACACATGCACACACCCAAATCCTTTAGAAAATCACTCTTATTTTATAATGAATAACATTTTTAAGAGACTAAGAAGTACAAACGCAAAAATGATTGTCTAATTTTTCAAATTTCACAGTCCTTGTGTCTCCCACATTTTCTGCATGGTATCTGATTCCAGAAATTAAAGATGTAGTAAAAAATAAATACTCAGTCCCAAAATCCATTACTATGTTGACGTAAAACACTTTGATAGTGGTACAAAAAAACTGGAGCACTGATGACCACAAGGCAGGAAAGCTTTCTATGTTAAGAGGTGAGTGACTCATAAGTCAGTCTTTGGTTCCTTTGACTGAATTTCTAAATATAAATAAAATAGTTTAGTGCAAAAGGAAGAAGACAAAGGTTTCCATCTTCAGGGGAAAAAAATGGTAACTCTCCTAAGAACCTCTAAAAAAAAAAAACCAATTTGATAGAAAATCCCAAAGCATTCATCAACTTCAGAATCACATGACTCAAATTTCAGAATCAGCACTGCTAGGCACCAAACGGTAAACATTTCAAAGTTTACTGACAGATAATTTTAAGTACATAACATATCCTTCACGGAGCTCATTGGAAGACCTAAACCTGCCTCTAACCAGATATATAAGGGAAAAAAAATCTTCATTTCGTAAGTCTTGTATTTTATTTTCATCCATAATTTTAAAGAGAACAACATGACAACCTTTCATTTCTCTTCACATATAATATTGCATGACCTCTCTGAGGAAGTTCCCTACAGCACGATCCTTCTCGCTGCTTAAAGGGGCTTTACGTGCCCCAGCTACTTCTAGGTTGACCTTACACTGCTCTCCCCTCTTGCGCTTCCTCTTCCAGTCAGGGTCTACACAATACTATCCTGCTTCCCAGTGCAAAGGTCTGAGGATATTCAACTGCCTTCAGTTAAGGTCAGAGGTCTCTCTGACACCTACCACAGACTCTAACAATACATAACGGTTAACCACCAGACTCTGTATCAAAGAGAGCACGGGGTGTCTATTTCCCTCATCACTGTGTTCCTGGTGACGGGGTAGTACAGTGTCTGGCAGGTGGTGGAAACACAGTACCTATCAACCAAATAAATGAAAACAACAGTTTGCAGAGGTGAACTGGAGTAAGTCACCTCACAGGGCCTGAACTCATCCACAGGAAAGAGGTACAAATTAATTATTGGAGAAGGGAACAAGAAGCATGCATAAATTACGCCCATTTGCTTAGCAAACTTTCTACACTTTCCTCAATGCACTGAGAAATTCACAGAAGGCTTTATTGCCTAGTTCTGGTAGTACCCATCCTGCCTGAAGGGGAGTGTACAGTACAGTATTGGTGAAATTTCCAAATTCAAATAATCTACATATTAATCTCAAGAACAGTTGTGGTATCTTTTATTTTCTACTGCCTAGAGTTAAGGTTCATCTCAATCTTTTTGGGTTAACAGCACTTCAGTATTAAAATAATCACATACTATTATGGTTGTATAAATCTGAAAGTATGCTTTTTGTATTCTTCACTATTTACATTTAGCCTTAGAAGTGCCACAAATTCTCAATTTAAAGTCTTTTTCCACATTTTTATAGAATCCAGATCTATAATCTTAAGCATTATGTAATCTAAAAAAAGAAAAGAATAAGGTGAAGAAATAAGATACTTTGCTCACCCTCAATAAATGTTTCTATCATTCATCACTTCCGAGTTCATACCCCTAGTGCAGCCCTTTAACCAACGATGTCCATGCCCTGAAGAGAACCCTCTATTCCTATCAACTGGCAGACAAAAGATATGCAACAGAATTAGAAACTAAATAGTTTCCCCCGAATATACTGTTTTGTGTGTGTGTGCGCTCAGTCACTAAGTTAAGGTCCAACTCTGTGCGACCCCATGGACTGTAGCCCACCAGGCTGCTCTGTCCATGGGATTCTCCAGGTGAGAATACTGAAGTGGATAGCCATTTCCTACCCGAGGGGATCTTCCTGATCCAGAGTGATAAGCTAAGTTCACACAGAGTTAAATACATTTCTAGGCTAAACAAGAATCTAATAGCATGAAACATGGTTTCTATGGGAACATGCATTTAGAGTTACAAAAACCCAACTTGCAAAACCTTTTGGAACAGTATGTTTTTATATCAGAATGCCTATATTCTGGAAAATATGGGTAAACAAAACTTTCATGAATCAAATCATATCTGTGAACTGCGATCTCTACAGTTTAAATCAAATGTATCTTTAACTTGTTTTTGATGCTAATGATTTGGTTGATTCCTAAATACCTCTTCCTTGTCCAATTAAATCTTTGTGTGTCTCTTGGTTTCCATATTTAAATTTTTATTAATTTTCAATCCAAAAATAAAATCACTTATACTAATATAGCAAAATTAGCATGCTCTAAATATAACTTTCAGACTAGAATACCACATAACTCTTAGCAGGTCTATGTGTCACAAACAATTCCTTAAAGCAAATACAGTATTTGGTCATCCTAATTACAAATACAGTACATCCTATTGACTGAGCTTCCCTGGTAGCTCAGATGGTAAAGAATCTGCCTGCAATGTAGGAAGGAGATCAGGGTTTGATCCCTGGGCTGGGAAGATCCCCTGGAGACGGGAATGGCAACCCATTCCAGTATTCTTGACTGGAGAATACCATGGACAGACCATGGGGTCGCAGAGAGCAGGACACAAATGAGCCATTAACACTTCCACTATTGCAGAGACATTACTTTGTCAACAAAGGTCCATCTAGGCAAGGCTATGGTTTTTCCAGTGATCATGTATGGATGTGAGAGTTGGATTATAAAGAAAGCTGAGCATAGAAGAATTGGTGCTTTTGACCTGTGGTGTTGGAGAAGACTCTTGAGAGTCCCTTGGACAACAATGAGATCCAACCAGTTCATCCTAAAGGAGATCAGTCCTGGGTGTTCATTAGAAGAACTGATGTTGATGCTGAAACAGCAATATTTTGGCCACCTGACGCAAAGAACTGACTCATTGGAAAAGACCCTGATGGTGGGAAGGATTGAAGGCAGGAGGAGAAGGGGACAAAAGAGAATGAGATGGTTGGATGGCATCACCTGCTCAATGGACATGAGTTTGGGTAAACTCCCAAGAGTTGGTGATGGACTTGGAGGCCTGGCGTGCTGCAGTTCATGGGATTGAAGAGTCGGACACAACTGAGCGATTGAACTGATACTGGTACTGGTTGACTATTAGAAAATGCATTATTCTAGACATACAGCTAAGTTTAATAAAGCATGTGCTCTATACCACTTTCTTTCCCAGACCGATAAAACGCTCATTTACAGAGGTGTCCAGGCTCCAGCACCTCAGCACACCTGTCCTCCATCCAGTGGGCTCCGATCATAGCTTCTTCAATAAGAAGTGAATCTCAGTCTCGGGGCCCCGTGAGACCTCTCCCAAACGTATTTCTTCCTCTAGTCTTAGAGTTCTTTAAAAGATAACTCAAATGATAACACTTTATCATTTGTTACTAGTCAGTATTGCTTTGTATTAAACTTTCTCCGTTCATATTACTGAGTAGTTTCTATGTCCTAACTGGACTCTTACTCATACAATCAACTTCTTTAAAAGCATTTTGTGTATTCTAATAATATATTAATGATACAAATATGTATTTTTAAGAGAGAAGTCTCAAAAACAATAAGGAAGGGGAAAATTAACCATATATGGTTGGTTTTTTCTTAGAACTACCACTTACTGAGCACTTACTAAAAGTGTACAGGCACTAGAGACTTCATTATGTAGGCATGATGCATTAAATCTTTGGCTACTGGTGACTGGACTCAATCTCTAGTCTCTCTGCTCTTCTTGGATAGGGGAGTGGGTTCTAATCATAGTGGCTGGTTTTTTGAGGCACAGCCCCCATCCTGAAGCAATCTAGTCCCCCCAACCAGGAGTTATCTCATTAGCATACAAAAGACAGCAAATTTCTGTGGCAGAAACCAGAGGAAAAGACTAAATATTTATTTAATCTTTCACTGTTTCATTTAAATTAAAAAAAGAGTCTAAAAATATACAGCAGACATTGCATTTAACTTATTCACAAAACAGAAACAGACTCACAGACTTAAAAATTGAACCCTAGGTTGCCAGGGGATAAGGATCAGAGGAAGGAGCAGTCAGAGAGCATTTATACCACAGTCAGCCACATATAGCTACTTGTAGATACACCAAGGCACAAATTGTTTTGTTTGTTCTGCTCATGGACGTCTCTTTACTTCAAATGATACCATCCATCTCCCTAAACATCTTCAACATCACCTCCTCTATGAGGTCTTTCCTGTTCTTAGATCCTCTCCTTGGTCCTAGCAATATATCCTGTATATGTTTCACTTAAAGGAAAGAAGTAAAAGCATCAGTCGCTCAGTCATGTCTGATTCTTCATGATCCCATGGACTGCAGCCCACCGGGCTTCTTTATCCTTGGAATTCTCCAGGCAAGAATACTGGAGTAGCCATTCCCTTCTCCAGGGAATATTCTCAACCCAGGGATCGAACTCAGGACTCCCACATGGCAGTAGGATTCTTTACTGTCCGAGCCACCAGGGAAGCCCCATATACTTCACTCAACTTCTAATATAATGTATGCATTTCTGGCTCCCACCACCACCCAACTATAAGCTATTTTATAGTGTATTATTTATACCTATTTGCTTAAAACAAAGAATAAATGAATGGATGGACATGATAATGAGAGATAACTGGATATCTAAGCAGAAATGTAAAAGGCAATTGAAAACCTGAAACAAGAGTTTATATGAGAGTGAAAATTTTAAATTAGTTTGAAAATACAAATTTAGCAGTAATGAACTAGCCAATCTGATCACAAGGACCACGGTCTTATCTAACTCAATGAAACTAAGCCATGCTATGTGGGGCCACCCAAGACAGAAGGGTCATGTTGGAGAGGTCTGACAGAATGTGGTCCACTGGAGAAGGGAATGGCAAACCACTTCAGTATTCTTGCCTTGAGAACCCCATGAACAGTATAAAAAGGCAAAAAGATAGGCAACTAAAAGATTAACTCCCCAGGTTGGCAGGGGCCCAATATGCTACTGGAGATCAGTGGAGAAATAATTCCAGAAAAAATGAAGGGATGATGGCTGGATGGCATCACCAACTCAATGGACATGGGTTTGGGTAGACTCCAGGAGTTGGTGATGGACAGGGAGGCCTGGTGTGCTGCAGTTCATGGGGTCACAAAGAGTCGGACAAGACTGAGAGACTGAACATATACAAATAACAAATTACATAAACACTCAAAGCTTGCAAAATACAAAGAAGAAAACCAAAGACTAAACCTTGAAAATCTCCTACAATTAAGTAAACACACAGTCTATGGTATTAGCAACTAAACTTTAGTATGCTGTGTAGCCCAAATGTAAATAGTTTAAATATATGTACTGAAAATACACAACAAAAGCTGACCAGCTTACAAAAATCTTGCCCATACCTAGGCCTACTTGCTACTGTTTTCTTACCCATCAATTCTCAAACTTTCCTGTTTGTAGTACATGTTTAAATACTAAGCATTTTTGGCAGCACACTCAAAAAGAACTGAAACTTTCACCACAACAAAATGCAGCTACTCTTAAGGGAGGTGGCAGTAATCAGAATGCAATTATTCCTCCAGTACAACAGTACTGTCCCATGGTATCAGCAAAAGCAGTTATCACACTGTTCAGTAGTATCCCACCCTCCTGATTATCCAGGCACTAAGACATGCTCACAGCAAAATACTGACAAGTTTCAATAAATAATATGTATTCAGCATTAACTTAAAAGTAAGGTATAACTGTGTACCTCTTATTCATAATAAGAGTATTCCGCTCTACACTAAATCACAAAACCTGTTCAGAGGAGATACTGGAATAAGTATAATACATTTACTGAAGAACAGCAAAATAAAGTTTTAAATTATGATCAAACCTGGGGGCACATCTCTGAAGATTTCTGACAACAAAAAGGCTGAGACCACTACTCTAAGACAAATGCTATCAAATAAGTCCTGAAGTCCCTCATAACTCAGTTGGTATAGAATCTGTCTGCAATGCAGGAGACCCTAGTTCGATTCCTGGGTTAGGAAGATCCTCTGGAGAAGGGATAGGCTATCTACTTCAATATATTTGATCTTCCCTTGAGGCTCAGCTGGTAAAGAATCCGTCCGCAATGCGGGAGACTTGGGGTTCAATCCCTGAGTTGGGAAGATCCCCTGGAGAAGGGAAAGGCAACCCACTCCAGTATTCTGGCCGGAAGAATTCCATGAACTGTAAATATATAGTCCATGGGTTCGTAAAGAGTCCGACAGGACTGAACAACTTTCACTACAGATGGAATGTAGATGACAACAGCAATAAAATCTACTCTGTATGTTTAATAACCATATTTTGTAAGAATAATGCTGATACATATACATTACTTTCTTTGGTTGAAGTTGCAACTGCCAAGTAAGCTTCTATAAAACACTACCATCTGTCAAGTTAACCTTGCTATTCTGATTTTTTTTTTTTTAATTTTGGGTACATCTAAGTTATTAGTGGACCACATTCAATCAGACCTCTCCACAATGACTCGTCCATCATTAGAGATACAAAGTGAACAGTTCATGCAAAGATGGGCTCAATAATGGACAGAAAGGGTATGGACCTAGCAGAATCAAGATATTAAGAAGAAGTAGCAAGAATACACAGAAGAACTGTACAAAAAAGATCTTCACGACCCAGAGAATCATGATGGTGTGATCACTCACCGAGCCAGACATCCTGGAATGTGAAGTAAAGTGGGCCTTAGGAAGCATCAGTACCAACAAAGTCAGTGGAGGTGATGGAATTCCAGCTGGGCTATTTCAAATCCTGAAAGATGATGCTGTGAAAGTGCTGCATCCAATATGCCAGCAAATTTGGAAAACTCAGCAGTGGCAACAGAACTGGAAAAGGTCAGTTTTCATTCCAATCCCAAAGAAAGGCAATGCCAAAGAATGCTCAAACTACCACACAACTGCACTCACCTCACACACTAGTAAAGCTCAAAATTCTCCAAGCCAGGCTTCAGCAATACATGAACCGTGAACTTCCAGATGTTCAAGCTGGTTTTAGAAAAGGCAGAGGAACCAGAGATCAAATTGCCAACATCTGATTGCTGGATCATCAGAAAAGCAAGAGAGTTCCAGAAAAAACATCTATTTCTGCTTGATTGACTATGCCAAAGCCTTTGACTGTGTGGATCACAATAAAGAAACTGTGGAATATTGCTAAAGAGATGGGCATACCAGACCAACTGACCGGCCTCTTAAGAAACCTGTATGCAGGTCAGGAAGCAACAGTTACAACTGGACATGGAACAATAGACTGGTTTCAAATAGGAAAAGGAGTACATCAAGGCAGTATATTGTCACCCTGCTTATTTAACTTATATGCAGAATACATCATGAGGAATACTGGGCTGGATGAAGCAGAAGCTGGAATCAAGATTGCCAGGAGAAATGTTAATAACCTCAGATATGCAGATGACACCACCCCTAAGGCAGTAATCGAAGAAGAGCAAAAGAGCCTCTCGATGAAAGTGAAAGAGGAGAGTGAAAAAGTTGGCTTAAAGCTCAACATTCAGAAAACTAAGATCAGGACATCCGGTCCCATCACTTCATGGCAAATAGATGGGGAAACAATGGAAATAGTGACAGACTTTATTTTCTTGGGCTCTAAAATCAGTGCAGATGGTGATTGCAGCCATGAAATTAAAAGACGGTTGCTCCTTGGAAGAAAAGTTATGACCAACCTAGATAGCATATTAAAAAGCAGAGATATTACTTTGCCAACAAAAGTCCATCTAGTCAAAGCTATAGTTTTTCCCACAGTCATGTACGGGTGTGAGAGTTGGACTTTAAAGAAAGCTGAGGGCCCAAGAATTGATGCTTTTGAACTGTGGTGTTGGAGAAGACTCTTGAGAGTCCCCTGGACAGCAAATAGATCCAACCAGTATCCTAAAGAAATCAGTCCTTAATATTCATTGGAAGGACTGATGTGGAAACTGAAACTCCAATACTTTGGCCACCTGATGTGAAGAACTGATTCATTTGAATAAGACCCTGATGCTGGGAAAGATTGAAGGAGGGAGAAAAAGGGTACGTCTGAGGATGAGATGCTTGGATGGCATCACTGACATGAGTCTGAGTAAACTCTGGGAGTTGGCAATGGACAGAGAGGCCTGGCATGCTGCAGCAGTCCATGGGGTCGCAAAGAGTCAGACACAACTGAGTGACTGAACTAAACTAAATTACAAATGAGATTAAATCTAAATGGACTCCTATTTATGGAAGGACAACATAAAGGGAGCAAGAAAAATGCTGAAAATGGAAAAAGAATCTGCAAAATATGTAAGCTGGGGGAAAAAGTAGTATCTAAACTACACAGAATTCCTTCAAATCAAAAAGGAAAAAGTCAAACAATTCCCTCTCCCCTCACCCAACCAATCAGGAACAAATGTGAATTCCACAGGGAAAAAAACAATGGTTCATAAACATATAAAAAGATAACCAATTAACCTATCAACACTAGAATGGTTAATGTTTCATAACTATAAATGAACCACCAAATATGCTCATATGCTGCCTTCTCTACCCCATCGCAGCCTAATATGCTCAGATGCACTGGTGCCCTCCCTCTGAAGCAGAAATGGAAATAATCAGTTCTATTAGTTCTGCAGTTTTATTACCAACTTGAAGTCCCAGCCCACTGGGGGAAGAAGTCTGGAATTCAGTTCTGAGAATCTGTAGGGAGCAATGAGAACAGAATTCATAACCCCAGGAGGCCTGTGCAGAGAGCTCCTTCTTCCCTCCCAAACTGGTCATTTTAGACCTGAGGCAGTGAACTGATGCTAATTTCTTTCAACACACTTCTTGGCCCTGTCCTGACCCAAAGCCTTTCTTTAAAGCCTTATGGGAAGACTTCAGGGGTCCTCTTTCTGAAGTGGCAAGACCAGCTCAGAGGCCTCCATGGAGGATATACAAAGACCCACACCCCCAGTCCAAGCTTGTTTCTGTAGCTGCATCTCAAAGAAAGGTGACATTTGATTCTGCATACATTCTAGTTCAAATTATGATGCATAAACTTATGTATATACAAGTGTACGGTTGGTTATCATATTAGTACAAGCACAGCATCAGATCTTGGCCACTGATGGTTCTTCATTCCTGGTCCCCCTCTCCATACCTCTCATATACTTCCTCTTTACCTAGAATCTAGCTCTCAGCTCCAGTCAATCCTGCCCTCAAAGCTAGCGCCACACAGCCCAACAAACCCACTTCCAGGCTGGACAACATCAACAAAAACCCAACAAATGAGAAGTTTCTAGTTCAAAACAAGCTACTCTTCTGTCTTGTTCCCACATGAACCAAAAACCATAAGAAACGTCTTTCTCTGCTTAATTGTCAACCTGTCCACAGTTCATCCCACCCCATCACCGGTACCCCAAGTTCTCTCCAAACTTCCAAGCCAACTACAATGTGAAAGTAATTTTGTACCCTATGGAACAAAACAGACATCATCAAGATTATTATTCTGTGTGCAACTAATAAAGAGATTAATTTGGTGTTAGTTTGAGGCAAGAAGAAGAAAAGGCTTTTCATTCTTTAGCAAGTAACCTTTTTATGAGGCATTACTAGAAAAAACAAAAAATGAAGGAAAAATTGTACAACTTTTACTCTGTTTTGCAAGCATATCAGTACTGGCCCCTAAATGTTTTTACCTCTGGGAACATCTTTAACTTTTTTGCCATCTTCAGACTTCAAAAAATAAGTAGCTTTTGTTATTGTTGATCCTGTGAGAATGTAAAACTGAATAATATATGAGAAACAATACTTAAAAATCATCCAAAAAATAGCCAGTGAGTACATGAAAAGGTGTTCAAAACCACATCAATTGGGAAATATATACATTCTCACAGGATCAGCAATAACAAAAGCTACTTATTAAAACTGCTAACATATAAAAGTTGATAACGTTGTTACAAAGATATAGACAACTGGAATTCTCACATTGCTGATGTACAATCCTGTACATGTACATTCCTGAAGGTACAATCACTCTGAATAATCATTTAGCAATAGTTATGTATATGCCCAAGAAGAAGTACCCCAGGTACCATTCTTCCCTGGTGGCCAATGCAGACGACTCAGGTTTGATCCCTGGTTTGGAAAGATTCCACATGCCACGGAGCAACTAAGCCCATGCGCCACAACTACTGAGCCTTCATGCTGCAATTGCTGAATCCTGTATGCCTAGAGCCTGTGTTCCGCTACAACAAAAGTCACTGCAGTGAGAAGCCTGTGCACCACAACAAAGAGTAGCTTCAACTTGCAGCCACAACTAGAGGAGGCTCAAGAACAGCAACAAAGACCCTGCGCAACCAAAAATAAATCAAACTTTAATCTAAAAAAAAAAAAGTATGATGCATGATACAGGGTGCTCAGGGGTGGTGCACCAGGATGACCCAGAGGGATAGAATCAGGAGGGAGGTGGGAGGGGAGTTCTGGAGTGGGAACACATGTATACCCATGGTGGATTCATGTCAATGTATGGCAAAACCAACACAATAATGTAAAGGAAAACATAAATAAATTAATTTTTTAAAAATCAAAAATCAAAGATAAATAAATAAATAAAAAGAAGTAGTAGTATATCAGGTACCTAAGTAAGAACTGTCCTTTTAAAATTAGCAATAAAGTAGAAACATCCACCATCATCACTTCTAAACATTTATCAGATGTCTTACCTAATACAACACAAAATGAATTATAAGCATAAAAATTGTAAATAAAAATAAAACTGTCATGATTTATTTATACAATCTTTATACAAAAAAATCCAAAAACATCTCATATCAGATAAAGTTTTAGCAAAGTGGCTAAATATAAAATCAACCTACAAAAGTCAGCTGCACACACTGTACACACCAGTAACAAATAACAAACATTTACTGCACACACCAGTAACAAATAACAAACATTTTAAAGCACTTTATAATACTGTTATTGGAAAGTATCAACTATATAGGGCAAATAATGTACATGAACTCTACTGTGAAAATCATAAACCAAGTAAAAAATATTAAAGATCTAAGGTGGCTTAGTGGTAAAGAATCCATCTGCAATGCAGGAGACTCAGGTTTAATCCCTGGATCAGGAAGGTCCCCTGGAAAAGTAAATGGCAACCCATTCCAGTATTCTCACCCAGGAAATCTCACGGACAGAGGAGCCTGGCGGGTTACAGCCCATAGGGTCGCAAAAAAGTTGGACATGACTTAGCAACTAAACAACAAAAATATTAAAGTAGAGCTAAAAAGAAAAAATAAAAAGTACACCCTGTTTATGGATAGAAAGATTCAATATCATAAAGATGTTAATAATTCCAAATTGGTCTACAGAGTCCAATAAAATTACGAAAAAAAATAAAACAAACTCAAGTAGGGTTTTTCAGAGAACTTGGTAAAATTATTCTAAACTTTCTAAGGAAGATAAAGTACCAAAGAGCACTGGAAGAAGAGCAAACTTACTTTTTCAGTACAGATATTATTATGAAGCCTTAACAATGAAGACAGGATGGTATTCACAAAATGAACCATGGAACAGAGAAAAGAGGGAAAATAAAAATGCATTTCCATAAAACTTATACATATGACAGAGATGGTATGTCAGTTCAGTGGAGGAGAGCATTAACTTTTCAATAAGGTAAGATTAACAACAAAAAAATCATACACAGAATAAAAATTAAATTGGATCTCTAACATATCAGGTACAAAAATTAAGTGCAGACAGTATTAGGTCTAGTTGTTGCAAACAAAACTTTTAAAACTCTTATTATTATACATATAAATATCATTTATACAGCAAGGTGAAAAAAGTTTCCAAAGTTAAAACAACTAAAATTTAAAAATACATGCCTTCAGGAATCAGAGAGGCAACAAAAAGGAAATCAGAGAATGAACACAGGATTCAAGCTGCTTACAATCTCAAATGAAAATAGAGAGATGGGATGAGGGGACTATATGGATAGATACAGGCTACTTTCAAAGTTCTCACTTTTGCCTTAAACAGTAGGTTCAATGTGTGCTTATCATCAAAGATTAATATGCGATTTCATAAATAAATGGACATATTTGCATTGATAGATGATCATGATCCAATGTTTATGACTGATTCCATGCTGTGTACTTCAGAATCAACTACAAAATAATTAAAACAAACCTGACAAAAAGTATATGACCACTTACGAAGGAAGCAAATACAGAACTGGCATACAAAAATAATTTTAGACAAAGCAAAAAGTTATTCTAGCACAAAGAGCAAAGGAATAGAAAAAAATATAATATGAAATTTGAAGCAAGATAGAGAGATGAATGGTATCTAACATTCAAATAATATAGTTTCAGAGAAGAAAAATGGAATAGAGTAACAATAGTAACTTTTAAATATATGTTTTTCCTGAGAAGAACATTATAGTTTTCAGATCAAAAATTTTTGTCAAGATGGTTAAAAATACACACACACACACACACACACACACACACGAAATTTCTGAATTCTAAAACCAAAGAGGAAATCTTACAATCTCTTATACAGAGTCCTACATGACTGAGAACACACACACATGGAAAGTTAAATTATCTGCCAAAAAAAGTCACAGCATTAAACTACACCAAAAAGCATAGTTAAAATTAAACATCTAAATACATACTTTAAAAAATGTACTAGCTACTAATACATAACACAATTAAATAAAATAATATTTCTGATGTAGAGTACATTGCAAAAATTTTAAAAATCATTTAAAATTACCATTCCATATTATTCCAATAAACTCAAGAAAGATGTAAGAAAAAATATGCTTAACAGTCTTATTGGGAGCACAGGGAAGGAGGGAAAACTATTAATTATTGCACAAAAATATGTTTAAATATATTTAAAATTAAAAGAAAAAGCTCTTTAAATAAATGAAAATCAGATGGCAATAAAAAGATTAAATGTTATCACTATATATATATATATGATGAAATCTTACTAAATGACCAGCAAAATCACAAATTTAGATTAGATCCATTAGCAGTACAAAGATAATTTTGATGAAATTATGTTAAAAGTAGAGACGTCAATCTTGCTCAGGATATAAAGATAAAACCATGAAATATTCAAATCACACTCTAAGTGCTCATGAGATATATATAGAACTCTACAACTCAAAAAATACATATTCTTTTACATGATCATTAAAACCTCATGTGCTTAGTCATAAGAAATTCTTAATAAATTTCTAAAACTATTAACAAATCATATTCTCTAAACAGAATGTTTCAATTATGTTGAAACTAAAACAACTTAAAAAGAGTAACAAAAAAAGTAAAACAAAAAATATTTTTAAATAATGAAAGAAAAAAATTTTAAGATAACAGTCAAAATTTGAAAAGCATAGCTAAAACATGCTTTAAATAAAGCAGTCAGCCTAATAAGAGTCACAGTCATCAAAACTTCAAAGTAACAAGAGCTTAGGTTGAAAGATCTAAAACAGATTAATGCTACAAATTTTGACTGATTTAACTTAATGCTACCCTAAACAATTCCAAAAGTGTAGGAAAAAGCAAAAGCTTTCTAATCTTTGTATGAGCTAATCTTAGTAGCCCATACACATATAAAAAGCAAATCTTGTAACAAATCTCATTAAAAATGAAGATTCTAATTTTTAGGTTAAAATTTAGTGTAATGAATTCTGAGGCATCAGGATTAAAAGCGAGCCAGAAAGCAATACAGACTAATGGTTAATGGCAGAAACCCCCGAGTATCAGAGTTTTAAAGCACCCCCTTAACATACACTAACAATGAAATGTTGCTTTAGTTCTTCTCTAATACTTTTTCCTCAACTAGGACATGAAAGTAAAAAAAGGGTCCACCTAAAAAAGTGGTTGGGAAGATTCAGTTGAAAAGAAGTTATAAAATTCTTTGCACACTTTCTTAACATAGTACATAGTCAATATGTTACGTGTTATCCATTACAATTCTGCTTATCATAAAATATCACACCATCAGCTGTTGCCAAAAAAAAAGACATTTGATAGAATCAACATCTAAATCTGATTTCAAAGCATTTTAAAAACTTGTTAACTATAAGGACGTTTCATATTACAATGAAACAATACATTACAGAACCTATTATTAATCCTAGTAGTAGTCTGTAATATTAGTTAAAATAATAATATATGAAAAAAGAGGTGCCAAAATTGACAAAGCGGAGGTTAGCATGATAATTATTTGCAAATGATATGGGCTGCATACAAATATTGAAGAATATCAGCAGAATATTAGAACTAATGAGAATTCATTAAGACAGTGGGATACAACCTTGGTGTAGAAGTCAAAACTAGGTGAGAAAGGAAAGGAGTAAAAGGGAACAAGTAGCTGGATCCTGCTCTCTCAGTAAACCAAGTCTTATGCTAATAACAAGATAACCAACCATTTAATACTAAAGAATGTCCGTTTTATATAATATTTACAGTGATTTATATAAGGTTAACTGTCTCTTGGGAGAAGGCAGTGGCACCCCACTACAGTACTCTTGCCTGGAAAATCCCATGGACAGAGGAGCCTGGTAAGCTGCCAACTATGGGGTCGCTAAGAGTCGGACATGACTGAGCGACTTCACTTTCACTTTTCACTTTCATGCATTGGAGAAGGAAATGGCAAGCCACTCCAGTGTTCTTGCCTGGAGAATCCCAGGGACTGGGGAGCCTGGTGGGCTGCCGTCTATGGGGTCGCACAGAGTCAGACATGACTGAAGCAACTTAGCAGCAACGGTCTCTTGAAATGCTATATTTTTACAACTTCCAATTCAGTTCAGTTGCTCAGTCATGTCTGACTCTCTTGCGACCCCATGGATTGCAGCACACCAGGCCTCCCTGTCCATCACCAACTCCCAGAGTTTACCCAAACTCATGTCCATTGAATCAGTGAGGCCATCCAACCATCTCATCCTCCGTCGTCCCCTTCTCTTCTTGCCCTCAATCTTTCCCAACATCAGGGTCTTTTCAAATGAGTTGGCTCTTCACATCAGGAGGCCAAAGTATTGGCGTTTTAGCTTCAACATCAGTCCTTCCAATGAACATTCTATAACTTTACACAATTCCTAAATTAGAAATACTACATTATCGTAACTAAGAAATTTTACCCAGAATTCAGCTTGTATTGTTTTTCAAGTTTCAATTCTTCATTTGGGTAATCTGTGACTTCCTTCCCACCTAATCCCCAGTATAATTAAATAAAGCTGACTGTTGAGCCATAAGATTCCTTCTGCCTCTATCCTCTACTTACTCTTTTTTACCCTCCCTGTCTAGAATAAACACATATGCTAAGCTCCAATAAACACTCAGATCTAAAGAAGTTGCTAAAAGTGTCTAATCATCTAACTTCAAGGCTTTAAAAGTAAATTCAGAGGCATTTAATGACTTGCCCAAGGTCATGGAAAGGTGATTTAGATCATCCCACATCCTAGTGGTTCACTACTCTGCCTATATTCTAACAGATGTCCACAATTTCAAGCTTTCATTGTTTCTGCGTGTGCGCTAAGTCACTTCAGTTGTGTCCAACTTTGTGTGACCCTATGAACTGCATGTAGCCCGTCAGGCTCCTTTGGCCATGGATTTCTACAGGCAAGACTACTGGAGTGGATTGCCATGCCCTCCCAGGGGATCGTCCCGACCCAGGGATGGAACCCGCATCTCTGATGTTGCCTAAATTGGCAGGCAGGTTCTTTACCATTAGTTCCACCTACGAAGCTCTTAACTGTTTCTCAATCATGTTAAATTGTGAGATTAACCCCCGCAATTTGCATTCCTTTTAGAAAGCACTCCTTCTTTATTTCATTCATCAAATATTTACTGAAACCTACTATGTGCAACCAATCAATCCTAAAGGAAATCAATCCTGAATAATCATTGGAAGGACTGATGCTGAAACTCCAATACTTTGGCCACCTGATGCAAAGAACTGACTCATTGGAAAAGACCTTGATGCTGGGAAAGATTGAAGGCAGAAGGAGAAGAGGACCACAGAGGATGAGATGGTTGTATGGCATCACTAATTCAATGGACATGAGTTTGAGCAAACTCTGGGTGTTGGTGATGAACAGGGAAACCTGGCGTGCTGCAGTCCATGGGATCACAAAGAGTCAGACACGAATAAGCAACTAAACTGAACTATGCGCAAGCAGCTGGTCTAAGCCCTAGGGTGAAACAAAATAGGCAAAAAAAAAAAATTATTCAACTCAGGAGAATACAGTTAATGTAAATAGAATCCAGCTCACAGCTCTTCAAATTAATCTGGTCTCGGGGAGAATGCCTTCTATTTAATATATTGCTGCCCTAAAGAATCCTCATTTGGGACCTGAATTAATGAACCAAATTTCTGAGATGAAAATCCTACACTTCAGGTAAATATCAAGCAGAAAGGCCGAATATATATACATTCAAGACCATAACTATGACAGGACTTCACTTTAGCTAATCTGCTGCCAACTCCAATTCACCTGTATCACCTTAAACCTCAGAAAAATGGCTCTGCAGTTTCACTTAATCCGACAACTCCCTGCCAGGGCCAAACTTGAGCAATCAAGCAAAGAACACATCAGAGGAAAAGACACCCCTTGCCTTATGTTACATTGTGACAAGCTACTCTGTAGGTAAACAGAAGACCTGTGAGTTTTATGCTACTTAAAAAAAAAAAAAAAAGACCTGAGGGTGGTGTTATTTTTTTTTAAATTATAATCATACATCCTTTAGGATGAAAAAAAAAAAATCTCACAAAAGAGTAAAACTGTTCCAACTATAGCTCTTCACATAAAGCATACATACATGAGCATACAACAATTTTTTAAAGAGCAGAAAATAGACTAAAATTTTGGTTATGCAGTATGCACTAGACACTTCTCCTTTTACTAATTCATAGTTTCCATTCTAAAAACAAAGAGTTTCACTTTTGTTTCTTCTAAAGTAGTTCACTTCCTAGTTACTAGCTTGAAGCCTACTTCCTAGTTACTAGCTTAGTGGATTTTAATGTCAGTTCATTTGAAGTAGATGGTTTAAAGTATTTGAACCTGTATGAATAATTCAAAATGGTACCAAAATGAGTAACAAAGTAACAGCATATTAATATGGCAAGCAAACACATTAAATGTTTCTTTAATACATAAACACCATGATAGAAGTATAAAAATAAATGCAACTGTATTGCTTTAAAAAATGTCCACAATCTCAATGAAATGATACGACACATACTAAAAACAGTGTCAAATGGTAGTATTTTAGACTAACAACTACTCCCTTTTCGTAAGGAGGGGACTCATTAAACTAGGAAACTGGACTTGATGGCTAAGATCACTTTTAGTAATTTGATTCCTGATTCAAATTTATGCATAAACCTCTGAAATGGGCAGATCTGCATTATCTAAGTACATTAGTCAAAAATCAATTTAAAAAAACACAAAATTTTTGCCATTGTTCAAATTTGACATATGAAAAATATGAGCTACGTTTCCCACTTTGAAAAAAAAAAATAGCCTTTAATACTCAATGCTGAAGAGAACTCATAAACCAAAAGGACACCAAGCTTACTAAATATTGCTCAGTATACTATGTCCACAAGATCCTCCTCTAAGTATTAACATTTTGTCACATACTCAACATCAAAAACTAAAGTTCAAGGTATTCAAAACAGAATGAAGGGGATTAGGAGATAAACTGTTCTAAACTCCCATTATTAAAACTAGAACTATTTCACTGTAAATAAACTGCAGTCTGCAAAGTCTTCTAAATTAACCCAGTCACTCGTTTAGTTGCTAAGTGATGTCCTACTCTTTACCACCCCATGGCTCCATGCCATCCCAGAAACCCCCTCAGGCTCCTCTATCCAATTTCCCAGGTTAAGATACTGGAGTGGGTTGCCATTTCCTTCACCAAGGGATCTTCCCAACCTAGGGATCGAACCAGAGTCTTCTGCATTGCAGACAGATTCTTTACTACTGAGCCACCTGGGGATGCCCAAATTAACCAATAACAATTAACTAACACACAAGAGTTCCAAGCTAACTTCCCCAAAGGGCCTAAAATAACAATGCAGTATGCTTGCTTTCCAAAATTCTTGAGCATCTTCAATTACTTCAAGTACTACCATAAAATTCTAAAAATATCTCAAAGAAAAAACTTAGCACACTGTGAGTATACACAGTCCATTTCACGACAGTAGGCCTTATTCTAAAATCAAGCACAGGTAGGATACAATGATGCCAAAAAAACTATTGATATCAACACCACAGGGTGGGGCATTCACACTACTCTCCCGGAAAAATCACAGTTTTAGCAGCTTTTCACAGTAAACCCTGGTCACCACCATAATTCCAAGACGAGTAATATTTTCCTTTTGCCCAAAATGTTTTTCACACCAATAACCCCCTCCCAAAATATTAAGCCACAGCAAACGACTCTCCAGGATATGGTGCAATCCATGATAGTGCACTTGAGATTCTGAAAGCAAAAATTGAGGGGGGGAAGTAGTATCTCTCACTTAAGTATACTTATTGGAAAACATCTGAAGCTTCACAAACCCAGATTTTTTTTTTTTTAAAGGGAGCAACCTTTTTACTGTGTGACCGAGGCAAGAGTAAATGGTGAGGATGGAACAAGGTCAAACTTAGGGGACAAAATATACCTGAAATAAGCATGGCCAGAAAGGTCTCCTTCTTAAGGGACAGTTTCTAAATTAAAAAAAAAAGAAAAAAGAAAAAGGAACCAACCAAATCCTCTACTTCTACATTGAGTCCACCGGATTCCTGTACCTGCTCCACCAGGCAGGCAATTCAATTCCGGTGGAGACTCTTTCGCAAAATAGCAGACCTGGAAGTCTCCCGTCTTGGAAAGAAAACTGGGTTCACAGGGGATGACAACCGGCGATTCCTTTTTCTTAAAAAATAAAAAAGGACGAGGAAGATAAAGTTTAATTAGGAAGTCACATAAAGGAGTGGAGGAATGTTAGGTCGCGCTCAACAAACACCCGGCACCGTCGGTTACATGAAAACAATTGGCAAGAGGAAGTGGACTCAAACCCGCTCCCTACACCCGGCTTTCCACTCGCAGCCCGGAACTGGGCGCGACGCCCCCGAAGCGGGCCGGGGCGGCGGGCGGCGGCGCGGGGAGAGCCGGGGCCGCGGAGGCCCGGGCGGCGGGGCGGTCCCGGCCGCGGCGGGGGAGGGCGGGCCCCCGGGCGGCGCGGCGGGGCCGGGTCTCCTCACCTTCTGCGCCGCGCTCTGCTGCAGCACGTTCTGCTCCACGGTCATGGCCCCCGCGGCGCCGGCGTCCGGCTCCCCGAGCCCCCGCCGGCCCTGACTGCCACGCTCCGCCGAGCTCCAGGGAGCGGCGCGGACGGCCGGCGAGGACAGCGCCCCCGCCAGCCAGGCGCGGAGGCGACGGCGGCCGGCGTGCGCGGGCACCACGGGCTGGCGGCGAGGCGCGGACCCCGCGGGCCACGGCGGCGGCCCCACGACTCCGCGCGGCCCGCCTCAGCGCGGCGCGGCGGCCGCGGCCCGGGCCATGAGCGGGCGCTGGACGCTGGGGGGCGGGAGGGCGCTAGCAGGCCCGGACGCGTCACGCGCGCGCGCGCGCTCCTCCGCGGGCGGCTCGCGGGCCACTGCGGGGAAGGGGACGGGGACAGAGGGAGCGGCCGGCCAGAATGGCGCTGTCCTCCCGCCGCAACTCCTCCTCCCCGCCCCGCCCCTCCCTGCCCTGTCCCTCCCCTCCCTCCCCTTCCTCAACCGCCGTCCCCGCCCCCGCCTGGCGGCTCCTCCCCCGCCGAGCCCCTCCCGCCGGCCGCCCTAACCCTACATTGTGACCCGCGGGGCGGCGGGGCGGGAGGCGGGGCCGCTCCGGAGCCCCGCCCCCTGGTCCAGGCGTCCCAGTGGGGTGGGGCGAGCGAGAGCCACGCGGGCCGGGCCTCGGAGCCGCCCCTGCGGCAGGTTGCGCGATGCTCCAAGCCAAGGCCGGAGGGCGTCGTGCCTCTCCGTGCCCAAAATTTGTCGGATTTCCGAATCCTTCTAAGGCAAGCGTTTTCCTCCAGGGCCCTGAACGTCCCCAAACCGCTTTGGATCCCGAATCCCCACTTCTAGTTCTTGAGTCTCTGGTCCTCTCCCCAGCCCTTTCTAGGAATTTCACAGGCAGTAAACTTGCCCGAAGGGAAAAGTCAATTGTGATTTAAGCAAAAGGCTGTCAGAAGGCCTTATGCTGGAATGTACTTTTCTCCGCAACTAATCATTACATAAGTTAATATTGATAGTCTCTGACAACTTCTTTCTTTCAAACATGTGCCAGACACTGGCAGGCTCTTAAGAAATAAGGTTTATTTTCCTAAGGTTTGACATAAATGAAATATGGTCCGTTCAACAGACAGTGTTACAAAATATCACTGCTTAGAGCATACCCCAGTTGCCAAACAATTGTCAATTAACCACCCTTCTTTAAATACTTGATTATATATGGAATATTAAGGAAAACCTAATATTGAGAAAGCAATCTACCACCTTAAAAATATCTTGAGTTTCACAAGCTAATCTGGGGATTGGACGCAAATAGGATGTGAAGGTGCCATGTGCCAGGAGAGAAGGAATAATCAGTGGTTCAGTTAAGTTTAGTTCAGTCGCTCAATCGTGTCCGACTCTTTGCGACCCCATGAACCTCAGCACACCAGGCCTTCCTGTCCATCACCAACTCCTGGAGTTTACCCAAAGGCATGTTGGTTCAGTCGATGATGCCATGCAATTATCTCAACCTCTGTCCTCCCCTTCTTCTCCTGCCTTCAATCTTTCCCAACATCAGAGTCTTGTCCAATGAGTCAACTCTTCACAACAGGTGGCCAAAATGCAGGAGTTTCAGCTTTAACATCAGTCCTTCCAATGAACACTCACAACCAATTTCCTTTAGGATGGACTGGTTTGGTCTCCTTGCAGTCCAAGGGACTCTCAAGAGTCTTCTCCAACACCACAGTTCAAAAGCATCAGTTCTTCAGTGCTCAACCCTCTTTATAGTCCAACTCATATCCATACATGACCACTGGAAAAACCATAGCCTTGACTAGAAGGACCTTTGTTGACAAAGTAATGTCTCTGCTTTTTAATATGCTGTCTAGTTTGGTCATAACTTTCCTTCCAAGGAGTAAGTGAAGTGAAGTCACTCAGCTGTGTCCGACTCTTTGGGAACCCATATACTGTAGCCTACCAGGCTTCTTTGTACATGGGGTTTTCCAGGCAAGAGTACTGGAATGTGTTGCAATTTCCTTCTCCAGGGGATGTTCCAGACTCAGGAATCAAACCAGGGTCTCCCACATTGCAGGCAGATGCTTTACACTCTGAGCCACCAGGGAAGCCAAGGAGTAAGTGTCTTTTAATTTCATGGCTGCAGTCACTATCTGCACTGATTTCGGAGTCCCCAAAAATGAAGCCAGCCACTGTTTCCCCATTTATTTACCATGAAGTGATGGGATCAGATGCCATGATTTTAGTTTTCTGAATGTTGAGCTTTAAGCCAACTTTTCACTCTCCTCTTTCACTTTCAAGAGGCTCTTTTGTTCCTCTTCACTTTCTGCCATAAGGCTGGTGTCATTTGCATATCTGAGGTTATTGACATTTCTCCCAGCAATCTTGATTCCAGCTTGTGCTTCTTCCAGCTCAGAGTTTCTCATGATGTACTCTGCATGTAAGTTAAATAAGCAGGGTGACAATATACAGCCTTGACGTACTCCTTTTCCTATTTGGAACCAGTTTGTTCTTCCATGTCCAGTTCTAACTGTTGCTTCCTGACCCGCATACAGGTTTCTCAAGATGCCAGTCAGGTGGTCTGGTATTCCCATCTCTTTTAGAATTTTCCACAGTTTATTGTGATCCACACAGTCAAAGGCTTTGGGATAGTCAATAAAGTGGATATAGATGTTTTTCTGGAACTTTCTTGCTTTTCTGATGATCCAGTGGATGTTGGCAAATTGATCTCTGGTTCTTCTGCCTTTTCTTAAACCAGCTTGAACATCTGGAAGTTCACGGTTCACGTATTGCTGAAGCCTGGCTTGGAGAATTTTAAGCATTACTTTGCTAGCATGTGAGATGAGTGCAATTGTGAGGTAGTTTGAGCATTCTTTGGCATTCCCTTTCTTTGGGATTGGAATGAAAACTGACCTTTTCCAGTCCTGTGGCCAGTGCTGAATTGATATACTCACAAATACAATATACACATAAGCAAATCTGGGCATAGTTTTTAATCTGATTTTAAAGAAAGCCAGTTTGGCATGTGGTCATTGAAATATTTGTTTTTATTTTATTTAATAATCATGGATTACTTCAACTTCTAAGGTTTTGTACTTTGTGCACTTTGCAAACCACCTTACTCTGCACCTTATAGGTCGGTCTTCAGCCACCTTTTGTGGTGTTTGCTTTCAGTTTTCATGTTTATTTGCTCGTTTCATGTTGACAGATTACAATTTTTATTTATTGCTATCTTACATCTTTGACAAAAGATTTTGAAAAGTTGTGAACTGGTTGGAAACTCAGAATTTTAAGGAATAATAGAACAGTTCTGATAGAATGCAAAGATTTTTTAATGAGAATATGCCTGGTGCTAAGCCACGTCAGTTGTTTCTCACTTTGTGACCCTATGGGTCATAGCCTGCCCTGCTCCGCCAGCCATGGAATTCTCCAGGGAAGAATACTGAAGTGAGTTGCCATGCCCTCCTCCAGGGGGTCTTCCTGATCCAGGGATTGAACCTACCACTCTTACATCTGGGGTCTGCATTAGCAGGGCAGATTCTTTACCACTATCACCACCTGGGAAGCCCTTTTATGAGAACACTCAGTCCCAACAAGGATAACTTGTCAAGAAAAGCTTACTAGAGCCCATTTTCCCTCATTTATAGATGAAAATTCTTTCCACATATCAACTTCAAGTTTGTCTGTATTATAGATGTTCTTAAAATTTAGTCTATCTACTTCTTGACATTTCAATTTAAGAAAGTTAAATTTAACATAAAAACTACCAGTGTGGTTTCAAAAAGATATTATCAGATACTAAAGTTTAGTTTCTAGATTTTGGCAATAAATACTCCTATGAGTTAGTCTTTTTACTCCCACAAAAAAAGTTGTCTTACAGGTGCTTTCTATATAATTAGCCAATAAAGCTATTCATATGGTAGTTTGTACCTGCCCACTTTGGTCATTCCCAGATTACTTCTAATGGTTTACTATTTAAATTTTTAAAAATTTTACTTGTGGTTTTGTAGAGCCTTCAGAAGCAAATTTCATGTTTCATTACAGATTTTTTTTTAGAAAGCATACAATCAGAATGAATAGAGAGTGAAAATTTGAGAATTTGAGATAAATTTACACATAAGACACATTGCCAGATATCCTAATTCTTTTTTTAAAAAAAATGTGCCCAAATGTCAGTTTTGCTGATCATGAGTCAATCTTAATATGGATGATTGCTGGAATTTTATGTCATCACTATTTGTGTGTGTGTGTGTGTGTGTGTGTGTGTGTGTGTATGTGTGTGCACGTGTGCTACGTCGCTCAGGCATGTCCAACTCTTCTCAATCCTTTGGACTGTAGCCTGCCAGGCTTCTCTATCCGTGGATTTCCCAGACAATACGGGGGTAGGTTGTCTTTTCTTTCTTCACGTTATATTAATTAATAATTCCTAAATTATTGCATTGCTCTGGATGGTTGACACTTCATTAAACAAGTGATAAATTTCATATAAATTAAATGTTTAATTCTTTAAATTTATTTTTTTAATTAAAGTATAGTTGATTTACAATGTTACATTAATTTTTTGCTGCGAAGTGACTCAGTTATACACATATATACTCCTTTTTTTATTATTTTCCATTATGGCTTATCCCAGTATAGTTCCCTGTGCTATACAGTAGGATCTTGTTGTTTAGCCATTCTATGTGTAATAGTTTGCATCTGCTAACTCCAAACCCCCAGTCCATTCCTTTCCCATGCCCCTCCCACTTGTAAACCATAAATTTGTCCTCTATCTCTATCTGTTTCTGTTCTGTAGATAGGCTTATTTGTGCCATATTTTAGATTCCACATAATAGTGTTACCATATTGTACTTGTCTTTCTGATTTATTTCATTTACTATGACAATCTCTAGTTTCATCCATCTTGCTGCAAATAGAATTACTTCATTCTTTCTTATGGCTGAGTAATACTCCATTATATGTACCACATTTTCTTTATCTATTCAGTCATGCATTGATGAACATTTAGGCTCAGCCGTAAAGAATCCACCTGTAACAAAGGAGATGTGGGTTCACTGGGTTTGATCCCTGGGTCATGAAGACCCACTGGAGGAAGAAATGGTAAGCCACTACAGCATACTTGCCATGAAAATCCCATGGACAAGGAAGCCTGGCGGGCTACAATCCATAGGGCTACAAAAGTAGGACACAACTGGGCAACAAGGCACACAAATGTTTAGCTTCAGACACCTAGTCTATTTTTCCATTGCAGATCAAAATATTGTTTCTAAGATTATTCCCTCTCAGTAAGTCTCTCCCCATAAGGAAGCTTCCACAAGCCTCTTATCCTTATTCATCATATGGCAGAAAGAATGAAAACCATAATCACGGAAAGCTAACCAAACTGATCACATGGATCACAAACTTGTCTAACTCTATGAAACTATGAGCCATGCCCTGAAGGGCCACCCGGGATAAATGGGTCATGATCGAAACTTCTGACAAAATGTGGTCCACTGGAGAAGGGAATGACAAACTATTTCAGTATCCTTGCCTTGAGAACCACATGAACAGTATAAAAAGGCAAAAAATATATGACACTGAAAGAAAAAAAAGCAAGAGAGTTCCAGAGAAACATCTATTTCTGCTTTATTGACTACACCAAAGCCTTTGACTTTGTGGATCACAATAAACTATGGAAAATTCTTCAAGAGATGGGAATACCAGACTACCTTATCTTCCTTCTGAGAAATTTGTATACAGGTCAGGAAACAACAGTTAGAAATGGACATGGAAAAACAGGCTGGTTCCAAATTGGGAAAGGAGTACTACAAAGCTGTATATTATCACCCTGCTTGTTTAACTTGTAGGCAGAGTACATCATGAGAAATGATGGGCTGGAGGAAGCACAAGCTGGAATCAAGATTGCCAGGAGAAATAACAATAACCTCAGGTATGCAGATGACACCACCCTATGGCAGAAAGTGAAGAGGAACTAAAGAGGCTCTTCATGAAAGTGAGAGAGTAGAGTGAAAAGTTGGCTTAAAGCTCAACATTCAGAAAACTAAGATAATGGCATCCGGTCCCATCACTTCATGGCTAATAGATGGGGAAACAGTGGAAATAGTGGCTGACTTTATTTTATTGTGCTCCAAAATCACTGCAGATGGTGATTGTAGCCATGAAATTAAAAGACACTTACCTCTTGGAAGGAAAGTTATGACCAACCTAGACAACATATTGAAAAGCAGAGACATTGCTTTGCCAACAAAGGTCCGTCTAGTCAAGGCTATGGTTTTTCCCATAGTCATGTATATGGATGTGAGAGTTGGACAGTGAAGAAAGCTGAGCGCTGAAGAATTGATGGTTTTGAACTGTGGTGTTGGAGGAGACTCTTGAGAGTCCCTTGGACTGCAAGGAGATCACTTCTGGGTGTTCACTGAAAGGTCTGATGTTGAAGCTGAAACTCCAACACTTTGGCCACCTGATGTGAAGAGCTGACTCATTTGAAAAGACTCTGATGCTGGGGAAGATTGACGGCAGGAGGAGAAGGGGAGGCCAGAGGATGAGATAGTTGGATGGCATCACTGACTCAATGGACATGAGTTTGGGTGGGCTCCAGGAGTTGGTGTTTGTTGCTCATGCAAAGTGTTGGACATGACTGAGCGACTGAACTGAACTGATGTTTAACTGATTCATTTTGCTGTACAGCAGAAAATAACACAACATTGTAAAGCAAATATCCTTCAATAAAATATTTTAAAACTGCGTACTAGAGATGGCAAGTCAGAAATTTATTTTTGCACAAACAAAGCTAATAGAAAGCAAAAGGAAAAAAACAAAAGAAAAAAAAGGAAAACAACTTAAATATTAAGTAGAAGTGTTGCCCATTTTTTGATTCTTCATAATGATGTTTATACTGAAGAGGTATTCAACAAGTGTAATTAAAATAAATTCACATAAATTTATAAAATCTCCTTTCCTATTTTCTAGGCTTTCAAAAACTGTTTTTGTATAATTAGTGTGAAATATCTTATTAAATGAGATGTGTATTCAATAATCTGCTGTTGTCTCAGCCCATTAGGTTGGTCTGTTTTTCATTAAGAACAAGTGGAATATTTTTTATGTGAAGCTTAGTTAGATGGCTCTCTTCAAATCTCCCATAGCTTTAGTTGGGCTATCATTTCATAAACACCCATAGTTGTGTGAGAAGATTGACTGAGAATAAATCTTGAATAAATGAAAAGAAGATAGCATATTTTAAAATTAGATCCTACTGGTTTCAATTTCAGAAACTCCTCTAAGACTGGTCTTACTGTCAGGAGAGCTGGGTTGGCTGTTCTAGGACTTCTATTTTGAGGGGAGTACAGAAAACAGTCTATGATACATTAGAGCCAGTTACTATTTTTTGTACACTTACTGTGTGCCAGGACCTATGCTAAGCATTTCACAATTCAAGCAATTTAATCTTTACAACAACCCCAAGATTCTGAAATGATAACACTCTTTTCACAGAGGAAGAAGTTGTGGCTTGTTGTTTAAGTAAATTGTCCTAGGACACACAGCCAAACATATTAAATTGGTTTAAACTCAGGTAAGAGGTCTGTCTGACTTCAAAGTTTCTGCATTTAAACCCTCTACACTGTAGATCAACCATTTCTCAAGTATGTTTAATGGAACCTGAAACTCCTTAAAACTCTTTTGGAGGTCTGCAAGATGTTCCCTTTTTCAGTGATATATCTATGTAAGACCAGATTTTCCTTACATACTTCAACCTGCATAATATATGTTAATAGGTAGAATGTAGAAATAAATTAGAGACTTTTGTTGTATTCTGTTAAACCAGATATTAGAGATTTGCGAAATACAAAATGTCATTATCCTTTTTGTTTTGGAAAAGGTGGTCATTTTTGTAAAAGTAATATTTACATTAAAGTGTAATGGGTTTCTTGTTTTTATATGAAATAATAAGTATTTTTGAAATTTCTCAGTTTTAACTTCTAATATAATGAAGAGTGATGGATACAGCCTACAGACATAAAATCTCATTGGGGTTCTCACTAATTTTTGAGTGTGTTAATCAGTCCTAGGACCAAAAATGCTGAGACTCATTGCCATAGACTTCTACTGTCATGAGGCATTTTGCAATTACTAGAAATAAAACTGATCTGACAACTCTTTATGTCTCTCAGGTAACATGTATCACTATGGTGATCCTTTGAGAAACTGAGGTGGAAACAAATTGAATCAAAATTTCTTGCTTATTCAAGTACCAAAAGTTGAAAAGTTCGAAAGCTAGTTGACCTCTAGATTTAGGAATTATTATATAGAATAAAAATGTCTGAATGAAAAAATAAATCAAAGAAGTTGATTTTACCTTCTCTGTTTTTGAAAAGATCAAAGATGACTTATTAGAGAGTACTCTAATAATAAAGAACAGTTCAAATGTTTGATGTTGTTATAGGCTAATATATTTCAGTAGTATGAAATTATGGAAATTAAGAATAGGTTTTGAGAGCTATATAAAGCACTATTTAATATATATAGCTATATTGTATATAACCATTTAAATATAATAAATATAATAACTTTATATTAAGTGCTTTACTAAATATATATATGTATATATATATATATATATAAAATTCACTTGACTATATGATGTCTCACTTGATCTTTATTAATTATACTATGAAACAAAACAGGACGTACTGTATATTCAGTATATTCATTCTACAAATATGGAAACCTAGTCTCAGATTGGTTGAGTGACTTGCCAACAGTACACAGAATGTGTATGGGTGTGATAAAACTTGTACCTAGCTTAATACCCAGCAAATATTTATTAAATAATAAATAAATAAATTGAATCTTCTTACTCTTAGTCCAGCGTCTTAGCTCTGGCGTATGCTGATTTAAGAAGGTAATATATTTTGCAGTACCGCCTAATTGCCAACATTATTCAAAATGAGTTCAAAAAGACACATCGCAGTATTCACTTAGCAGGTCTTTGTCAGGAGAGCAACAACAGATGAGGATGATATGCATTCTTATATTAAAGGCTTGTATTCAATCCTCAAATTTACTTTTTTTTTTAATTTTCAAAGAGTAAGGGGTATAATATTAACACACACACACACAAATTTCATTGGAATTCCAAAGAACAATGATTTGGCTAGATACATGGAAATTTAACATATTTTGTTTATACCCAATAAACTTAAGACAAGCCAATGATCCCACCCTATTGTCATTGCTGTTCAATCTCTCAATTGTTGTGAACCAATGGACTGTAGCACACCACACTTCCCTGTCCTTCATCATCTCCCAGAGCTTGCTCAAACTCATGTCCATTGAGTCATTTAACCATCTCACCCCCTGTTGTCCACTTCTCCTTCTCCTTTCAGTCTTTCCCAGCATCATGGTCTTTTCCAATGAGTCATCTCTTTGCATCGGGTGGACAACTATTGGAGCTTCAACATCAGTATTTCCAATGAATGTTCAGGACTGATTTCCTTTAGAATGGACTGATTTGATCTCCTTGCAATATAAGGAACTCTCATGAGTCTTCTCCAATACCACAGTAAAAAAAGCATCAAGTCCTTGGTGCTCAGCCTTCTTTATGGTCCAACTCTCGCATCCATACATGACTACTAGAAAAATCATGGCTTTGACTATGCAGACCTTTGACAGCAAAATAGTGTTTCTGCTTTTTAATATGCTGTTTAACTTTGTCATTGTTTTTCCTCCAAAGAGTAAGCATCTTTTAATTTCATGGCTGCAGTCACCTTCTGCAGTGATTTTGAGGTCTAAGAAAATAAAATCTGTCACTGTTTCCATTGTTTCCCCATATATTTGCCATGAAGTGTTGGGACAGGGTGCCATGATCTTCATTTTTTGAGTGTTGAGTTTTAAGCCTGCTTTTTCACTCCCCTCTTTCACCTTCATCAAGAGCCTCTTTAGTTCCTCTTCACTTTCATAAGCATGGTGTCATCTTCATATCTGAGGTTATTAATATTTCTCCCAGCAATCTTGCTTCCAGCTTGTGCATCATCCAATCCAGCATTTCACATAATATACCTCTGCATATAACTTAAATAAGCAGTATGGCAATAGCCTTGATGTACTCTGCTCCCAATTTGGAACCAGTACACTTTTCTACATCTGGTTCTAACTTTTGCTTCTGGACTTGCATACAGGTTTCTCAGACACAGGAAAGGTGGTCTGGTATTCCCATCTCTTGAAGAATTTTCCAGTTTGTTGTGATCCACACAGTCAAAGGCTTTAGCATAGTCAATGAAGCAGAAGTAGATTTTTTTCTGAAATTATCTTGCTCTTTCTATGATCCAATTGATGTTGGCAATTTGATCTCTGGTTCCTCTGCCTTTTCTAAATTCAACTTGTACCCATGGAATTTCTTGGTTCACATACTGTTGAAGCCTAGCTTGGGGGACTTTGAGCATTATTTTGCTAGCATGTGAAACGAGTACAATTGTGAGGTAGTTTGAACATTTTTTGGCACTGCCCTTCTTTGAGATTGGAATGAAAACTGACCTTTTCCAGTCCTGTGGCCACTGCTGAGTTTTCCAAATTTGCTGGCATATTGAGTGCAGCACTTTAATAGTATCATCTTTTAGAATTTTTAATAGCTCAGCTGGAATTCCATGAATTTCATTGCTTTGTCCATCACCTTATTGATTCTTTTGAATTTCAGTAACATGGACAAAGATGGAAGGAAAACAAGTGATCTCTACCCCTCAAAAGCCTATAGTTTCCTTGTGAGTCAGCTATAGAAAGTATGTAATAAGGTACCAGGAGTAGCAGGGAGCATCTTTGTTGTTTAGTTGTAAGTTGTGTCCAACTCTTTGCAACCCCATGGACTGTAACCTGCCAGCCTCCTCTGTCCACAGTATTTCCCAGGCAAAAATACTGGGGTGGTTTGCCATTTTCTTCCCTATCCAGTGATTGAACATGCATCTTCTGCATTGGCAGGTGGATTCATTACCAATGAGCCACCAGGAAAGCCCACCAGGGGGCATCTAACTCTGCCTAAAGAAGATGTCTTTGCTCTGACACAGTTCACAATTTAATAGGAGAATCAATAATGTATGAGATACTAATAACCAAATTTATGTACAAATTACTGGAAGTCAAAGGAAAAGGAAATGGACTCAGTCTGAGATGATAAAGCAAGTTTTCACAGAGAGCATGACATTTAATACAGAATTTGGTGGAGAAAGTATGAAGTAGATATAATTGACAACACAAGTCTTGGATCTCAACCTACTGAATAAAGTTACTAAAAACTGAAACTTTCTTCTACTTTGGGGTTCACAAAAAGTTTCAATAAATGATTATGAACCTATTCTGTTTGTTTTTAACCCATTACCTGGAGGAGATGGGCAGGAAGTCCTGTAGCCAGAATCTCCACCACAGTCAGACTGGTAAGTAAAAGACACTGGGTGGAAAAAACACCCTTCAGGATGACAATTACATTTTTTGAACACTGCAGAATCCTCATTCTAGGTAAGTGGAGTTATCCACAGCTACGCATATGAGGAAAACTTTTGGGAAGACAAGAAGTCTCCAGAACCATTTGGTGTTATCTCCTTCCTTACATAACTATGGCCAAAAGTGGCTGTACATTTTGGCCATTAAATAATACTCTATTGCTCCAGACCCCTCTATCCTTATTCAAGTCTTTCTTGAGACTCCTCTCTGAAGAAGAGACGATTCCATCAAACTAAGCCTCTCTCCAGAAAACTCTGTTCTGGATGTTTCAAGGGTTCTGTTTTCAGATAGAGGCAGCCCACCATCTGGACCCCATGTTTGGACAATTGGCCATTATTTCTTGGTGAGGGGTAAGTTTCTGTCTATTGCCACAGAAAACAAAATGCCAGATACCTGCTCTCAGATCCATAGAATGAACTCTGCCAATCACATACTCCCCCAGTCCACTGAATCTTTAACTTGTAAGATGAAAAAAGAAAAACAAAAAAACAGACAACTGAGAATTATTTCTAATGGGGGGACTGTTGGGCTTGCTGGAAAATCGTGATTATCACAGCTTCATAAGTGGTATCCAGTGTCAAGCCAAGAATGTAGCAATAAGCTGTATTGGCAGCTTTAGCTCAAGTTCTAACTTTCCATCCTTCCGCATTCCCATCCATTTTCCAATCCAAATTCTCTTTCCTTCTTTTTATCCTGTCAGCTGCCAGGTAGGTTTCCAACACATTTTTCAAAAAGGCAGAGTTGATTTCTATGACTTACAGCCATGAACCTTAACTGACCCAATTTTTCCTAAATAATAGAATGTATAGTGTAATTGTATCTTGTAGTATTTCTAAATGGAAAATTTCTATGGGAAATGTATTTTAAGAATGTCCCAATAATTGTTCAGTGACAGGTGATAACATCCCAAAGGAAAAATATCTTTATGATTGACTATGAAGAAAGATACATTAATTTGAGTAGCTCACATGACTTCCAAACCCAAGAGGATAAATTTTCACTATACTTGGCAATGGTTATGCTCATTAATTATAACCAGAAATTGCTTTTTAGTGGATTTAATGTATTCTGCAGTTGAGAACTGTCAGAGGAAGGACTAAAACTAGGAGATGGGAAGAACAGTTTCTTAGCAGAAAAGTTAAACTTAAAAAGAACCAGTGTTCAACAAAAAGGAATTCACCCATTAATTAATTCATTCAAAGAACATTCAAGGAATGTTTATGTGCTAAGTGAAGAGAGACACAAAGAGAACCAAAGGAGAGTACAGCTCTTGAGAAATATATGAAAATATAGACACAAAAAAACAATATAATAGTACACAGCTACCAAGAATACAAAGAATTGATGCTTTTGAAGTGTGGTGCTGGAGAAGACTCTTGAGAGACCCTTGGACAGCAAGGAGATCAAATCAGTCCATCCTAAAGGGAATCAGGCCTGAATATTCATTGGAAGGACTGATGCTGAAGCTCCAGCACTTTGGCCATCTGATGCAAAGAGCTGACTCATTGGAAAAAACCCCAATGCTGGGAAAGATTGAGGACAAAAGAAGAAGGGGACAGCAGAGGATAAGATGGTTGGAGAGCATCACCAACAATGGACATGAGTTTGAGCAAACTCTGTGAGATGGTAAAGGACAGAGAAGCCTGGTGTGCTACAATTCATGGGGTCACAAAGAGTCAGGCACTATTTAGCAACTGAACAACAACAAGGCTACCAGAATTACCTGTAATAATCTATAAGCTTGTGTATTAGTTTTCTATGCTGCATAATAAGCTACCACAAATTCAGAGGCTTAAAATAACTCTTTTTTATGATCTCATATTTTCTTTAAGTGAGAAGTTCTGGCCCAGTCACCAGGACTTGGGTGTCATCTGGGCCTGGGGTTCTCTTCCAAGCTTAGATGACAATTGACACAATATGTTTCCTTGCAGCTATAGAAGTCATAGCAGTTTACCTGTCTAGGGCAGTAGGAGAGAGTCTCTATTCTTCTTATGTCAGACCTACCTTGATAATCTCCTTTTTGATTAACTTAGAGTCAATTATTAGAGACATTATTGTATCTGGAAAATTTCTTCACCTTTTCTACTTAACATAATCTCAGGTGTGATATTCCAAAACACTCAGTTCAGTTGCTCAGTCATGACCAACTTTGCGACTCCATGGTCTGCAGCACACCAGGTTTCCCTGTCCTTCACCAACTCCCTGAGCTTGCTCAGACTCATGTCCATTGAGTCAGTGATGCCATCCAATCATCTCCTCCTCTGTCGTCCCCTTGTCTTCCCACCTTCCATCTTTCTCAGGATCAGGGTCTTTTCTAGTGAGTCAGTTCTTCACATCAGGTGGCCAAAGCATTGGAGTTTCAGCTTCAGCATCAGTCCTTCGAATAAATTCAGGACTGATTTCCTATAGGATGGAATGGTTTGATCTTGCAGTCCAAGGGACTCTCAAGAATCTTCTCCAACACCACAATTCAAAAGCATCAATTCTTTGGTGTTCAGCTTTCTTTATATAGTCCAACTCTCAAATCCGTACATGACTACTAGAAAAACCATAGCTTTGACTAGACAGACTTTGTTGGCAAAGTAATGTATCTGATTTTTAATATGTTGTCCAGGTTGGTCATAGCTTTTTTTCCAAGGAGGAAGCACCTTTTAATTTCATTGCTGCAGTCACCATCTGCAGTGATTTCCAAGCCCCCCAGAATAAAGTCTGTCATTGTTTCCATTGTTTCCCCATCTATTTGCCATGAAGTGATGGGACCGGATCCTGTGATCTTTGTTTTCTAAGTGTGGAATTTTAAGCCGGTTTTGTCACTCTCCTCTTTCACTTTCATCTAGAGGCTCTTTAATTCTTCTTCGCTTTGTGCCATAAAGGTGATATCATCTGCGTATATGAGGTTATAGATATTTCTCCCAGCAATCTTGATTCCAACTTGTGCTTCATCCAGCCTGGCATTTCTCATGATGTAGTCTGCGTATAAGTTAAATAAGCAGGGTGATAATATATAGTCTTGTAGTACTCCTTTCCCAATTTGGAACCAGTCTGTTGTTCCATGTCCAGTTCTAACTGTTGCTTCTTGACCAGCATACAGATTTCTTATGAGGCAGGTAAGGTAGTCTGGTATTCCCATTTCTTTAAGAATTTTCCATAGTTCATTATGATCCATACAATCAAAGGCTTTGGCATAGTCAATAAAGTAGAAGTACCAAAACATTAGTCATGTTCTGTTGGCTAGAAGCCAGCCCTAGATCCCACCCACAATCAAGGGGAGGGGATTATCAAAGGCATTTTCAGATCTACTCAACAAAGCTTTGTTCTCTACATTCTAGTGCAGGAAATCCTCCTATCTTTACTGGATTTATAGTCTGAAGAAGAGATGGAAAAGGACATACCTGCTAACCAACTTGCATTGATGAGTATTCAGATTAACCATGACTCAGTAACACTTCCTTTCGTTTAGTTTTTAATGTTTATTTTATATTGGAGTATATAAATTATCAATATTGTGTTAGTTTCAGGTGTATATCAAAGTGATTCAGTTATGCATATACATGTGTCTATTCTTTTTCAAATTCTTTTCCCATTTTGGTTGTTACCAGATAGTAAGCAGTGTGCATCTCTTTTATAGCTAATATATTTATCCTCTTTCCCAAGCCCTTACATTTCTCTATATCCATATATATATTTATTTCCAGAGACAAGTTCTTCTCATAATTTAGAGGGAAGATTAAACCCAACCTCAATGCAACTAATATTAGTGGGTTTCCACATGTATGAGATGAAGAATGGAGTAACCTTATAATTCCTTCATGCAGTTCTTACTTTCATCAATGATAAGACCACACAACACCTGGCTAATACTGGAAGAAGATAGGAGAGTCTTTATCCCCTGAATGAGGACTATATGTTTGCTGTAATTTTTAAAAACGATTCATTCAGGGGACTTCCCTGGTGGTCCAGTGATTAAGACCCTGCACTTACAATGAAGAGTACATGGGTTCAATCCCTGGTTGTCTGGAAACTAAGATCCCACATGCCACTAGAGGGCAAAAAATAAATAAAAATAAAACAGTTCTTTCAGAACAGTTCATGGCTTTAATTTTGCTCCCATGTGAGAGGGTGAGGGTGGTCACTGCCCTCCTCCTCTTCAGATACTATGGGCTTCTTCCTCTTGGGCAGGTATAGTATGTTTTTGTGGGGAGGGTAGACTTTAAAGCTTCCTTCTGAGCATCTTGGATCATCCTGCATGAGGACCATCTTCCTACCACCCACAGAGGTTGATAAACAAAACCAGAAGATAATATTAAGGGTGCATGACAATAATGGATGCTGGGAAGTTTTGAAGATTACCTCTCTCACCAAGTGCTAATCAGTGGTCTGAGATTGTCTGGAGGCTGGAAGGGGCTTGACTTGAGGCACTGTGTCCAAAAGAATAATATGGTGGGAGAACAGATTTTCTTTGTGGAGGCTCTTTGTAACCTGAACAAGTGCATCTGTTGGGGGCATACCAACCATGGGGCTGCCTCACATCCATCATTCTTGAGATGGAGGACCTCTCTGTTATATAATATAACTTCTGGTCTGGTAACCACACAGCCACAAGGCCTAAAGTCTTAACTCTGGACTTCACGGATTCCTTTTGTAGGTGTCTAGGGCTCAATTCGGACTTCCCTGATAGCTCAGCTGGTAAAGAATCTGCCTGCAATGCAGGAGACCTCGGTTTGATTTCTGGGTCTGGAAGATCCCCTGGAGAAGGAATAGACTAACAACTCAGTATTCTTGTGCTTCCCTGGTGGCTCAGATGGTAAAGAATCTGCTTGCAGTGTGGGAGACTTGGGTTTGATCCCTCAGTTGGGAAAATCTCCTGGAGGAGGACATGGCAACCCACTCTGGTATTCTTGCCTGGAGAATCCCCATGGACAGAGGAACCTGGTGGGCTGTGGTCCATAGAACTGCAAAGAGTTGGACACAACTGAGCAACTAATCACACAGGGCTCAATTCATTACTACAGCCTTCCAAAAAATAAGTTAGTGAGAATATCATGTTGTTGCACTAACTGACATTTGATCTTGCAAAATCAAAACTGTTAGTGACCTCATAATTCTGTCATGTCAAATTTACATGTAAAACCCTTTCCCATCATAATGTAAAGTGATAGAAAAATGGCAGTTATACTCCTGCATTGCTCTTGTCTACAGAAAGCTTAAGATTTCCCCATCCTACCTCATGTCCTCTTCTGGTTAGGAGCATAAAGATTATATTCTCATGTAAACATCTCTTAACGCAGTAAGTACCAAATGAGAGTTACAAATTCAGATATCTCAGCCAGATCACAGAGATTCCAGTTCAGGAGAGGTAGGTAGCCAGCATCTGTGTAGATTTTTAATTGATAATACATGCATAGAGCCTAAATTTTAAATTCAAAAGAATACACGCATACATATTTATTTCATCCAATCTTTCATGGGGACATATTTTCTGTGGAGACAACATGTTCTTACAGTCTTTCCTTCTCCCATACTTTGTACATATACAAAACCAGAGGAAGAAAGCATTACACACACTTGATTCTTTACCTTGCTTGTTTTCATTTAATAATATATGTTGGAGATCTTGTTATGCCCTTAAAAACACATATTCTCAAAGTTTTTCAATAGGTTGAAAACACTGATAATTTTCATTGAAGATGAGGTTCTTCTAATAGTCTATGGAGGCAGTTCTCAGCTAGAATCACACAGGTCAAAAGATGCCATTTAATTCACTTTCTTTTTATTTTTATCTACTATCCCAAATTTACCTATTACTCTAAGTTTGCCATAATTTTCTGTTATTTAAAATATAGAGCTCTTACAGACTGGCTAGGCTTCCCAGGTGGTTCTAGTGGTAAAGAACTAACCTGCCAATGCAGGAGATGCAAGAGATGTGGGTTTGACTCCTGGATTAGGAGAAGATTCACTGGAGTAGGAAATGGCAACCCCCTTCAGTATTCTGGCCTGGGAAATCTCATGGACAGAGAAGCCTGGCAGACTATGGTCCAAGACTGGCTAGTACACAGGAACCTTTGTCCTGAAAGATACAGGAAATATTTATCCCTCATAACATCATCTTATTATTTTACTTTTGATGTTTGTCATGAAGATAATGAACTGAATTACAAAGTTTTTAGTTAATATTTATACTCTAGAGATTCTAAACTGTATGTTTAGGGGCAATATAGTAATCTATAATCAAAGATAAGCACAGGAAAAGTCAAAGCAGACATATATTAATAACTAAGAATTTGGATTTGAAAAGAATTTTGCTTTCTTCTTCAAATTTTCACTTTGTTCAAAAGCATATACTAAGCATATAACTAAAAGTTTAAGATGAGTCATCTACCTCTTCCAACTAGTTTTATCATTTATTTGACTTGGCCCAAAATTAATCTAGAAATTACATTGAGTAGACCGAAAGTGATTACACACACACACGCACACACACACAAGCACACATCAAAAGCCTTATATCTGAGAATTACCAACTTAAGGTTAGTAACATGGGAACAGTAAAATGATTTCCACCCTACTTTGGTTAGAATTTACCCAGTACAAGTATGTTGCTGTTTAAATATTTATCAAAGTGTTTAAATATTAAATGGAAAACCTCTCTGATACTAGACCTGCACTAAAACAAATTGAAACTGGTTTCTAAGTTTCAATATTGATATTCTTTTTGGGAACAACTGAGAAAAAGAAAATGATAAAAAACTTGTACTCAGGGACACCCTCAAAATCAAAAATTATATTTATACACTAACTAAAAATCTAGGGAACTTTATATATTCTTATTTCTCAATTCAGCTAAGGAAAAACTCAAGATATTTCCTTATTCTTAGACTGCATGATTAGGAAACACAACTAATATGTACACAGTTGAATATTATTGTCTTCCATTTTTGGAGCTAAAAAGCAAAATTTTTCAGAAATATGGGTTTTGTTTTTTTCAGTATTTGGTCTTTCCTAAACATAAAGTTGGCATTTGAAAAGAGTATATTATGCCTATATAACAGGATTCATTGAATTTGCAAAGGTAAGTAGTTGCCTTTCATATTTCAGACAAAATGGCAATTAATAATTGCTCATTTTTCCACACCTTAATTTTTTTTATTTTTATTAATTTTATTCTTAAGGTGATAAACAGATTTTTTCTTTCATTTATATCTAGATGAATATCCAGCCAGCATCCAAATTTAATCATAAATATGAGTCATAGGATGAATATGAATACATAACAGGGTTAGAAATAGATTTTTTTCTATTAAAGTACAATTGAAAAAGAACCCTAACAAGCTCAGTTATAATTCAAGATATGCTAATTCCCTGGTGGCTCAGATGGTAAAGAATCTGCCTGCAATGTGGGAGACCTGGGTTCAATTGCTGGGTTGGGAAGATCCCCTGGAGGAGGGCATGCCAACCCACTCCAGTATGCTTGTCTGGAGAATTCCATGCACAGAGGAGCCTGGCAGGCTACAGTCCATTGGTTTGCAAAGAGTTGGACATGACTGAATGACTAAGCACACATGCTAATTCCAGGGTATAAGTGATCTGGTCTTCATTAATTTCTTGCCCTGTCTTTGACTTCTCATTTTTACAACATAGTGATAGTTTTCACAAAATTCTTGTTCTGTCAGGCAGGCCATCTCATTGACACATGTTCAAACATAAATGTATGCCCTATTCCTTAGAATGGAAATTAATTTGTAAAACTTCCTTATTGCTTTTCGTTTTCCAGGCATTTGAACTATACTTTTCCAAATAAATGAATTTTTGTAACATGGGGGAAATATTGCCCAGTTATTTGAAACTAAATTAGAAATAATCAATAATAAAAATTCTAGAAGACAACCAGTACCAGTCAGGTATTTTATATATAATGTATATGCAAGATATATTTCTTTAAGTTTATTTTATATATTTATATACATTTATAGAAAATATTATATTTATATATGTATAATTTATATATATTTTATATATTTATATATTTCTTTAAGTTTATTTATATATTTCTTTAAGTTTATTTTCCTAATGATGGCATGGCATCTGAGGATATATGAAATTATGGAATTATTGTTAATTAAGGAAACCTTGCTTGCCAACAGAAAAAAGATGTAAACTTGTTTTAAAATTAAGATTTATTTATGGTTGGTTTCTTTTTCCTTTTGAGACCTCAGAGAGATTTTTCAGACTTCAAGAAGTGTTAAAAATGATACCTTTATCCTATAACGTGCTACTGATACTGGTTCTGACTAAACTAGCAATAAGTATAATTACCTGAGACACTTTAAAAATAAAATACAAATAAAAAGAAGGTTTATGACATATTAACTCTTCTCAAGAGAGTTATGCCCTAATGCAGACTGTACACCTAGGCAATTTTTCTTTCATCAAAGTCCATTGTTATTTAAGATTGGAAAAATGCATGCAAGTGAGTTCCCATTCCAAGATTCAAAGGATATTTACATTAGTCAGACAGTGGCTGATATTCAAGTGTAAATAAGAAAAAGAGTCCTTGCTGTCAAAAAGCTTATTATCTATGCAAGCTAAAACACAGGTAAATACAAGTGATATTGGTGCAATGACAGCAGTATGTTTAGGGTAGCAAAGACAGATGAGATCACTTCTAATGTGGAAGGCCAGTGCAGTAGACTGAATGTGTGTGTGTGTGTGTGTGTGTGTGTGTGTGTGTGTGTGTGTGTGT